>APFE030644323.1:59783-104432 GCA_000404065.3 Pinus taeda | reverse complement strand
CTCAGATCTGATCTCCAAATCTATTCCACTACTTGCCTGCCTCCACTGCTCAATACCTGCTCAAGAATGGATGAGAATGGTTGAACCAAACTCGTATTTACTCAAAAGAATCACTCACACTGGGAATCACGTGAGCAGAGGCTATAATCACTTGGTATTGGCCAATTCTCATTGGCATAACTCAATCCCATTGATTGTGCAAATCCTCATGCACAAATATAGTCACAACTGATAGCAATCTGATCCTCTAACACTTGTCCCTGCTGAACTGAACATGCACTGACATGCAACTAAGTTAACTGATGTATTCTTTAGTTGCATTATGAGTTAATAATTAGTTTAACAACTCATCATTAGTCTATTTGCAGTTTAGAATAATTACAGCTAGTTTAACCAAGTCAAACTAAACACAACTCCACAATCAACTCCACCAAACTCAACTGGTTGAGTTCTAATTGAAGTCATGCATGCAACAACTCAATTGACCCACAAAGAAAGCGTATTTCCTTTTGACAGCTGCATGTGCCACATCTGTAGCTCAAACTGAAGTGCTTCAAGAGAATAAGATAAAGTTTATAGTCTAAATATTATTATAAGACAATAATATTTGACTTTTCTATTTTTGATAGCTAGTCTAAAAATAGACTTTGATCACACCTACTGTGATCACTCCTGCTGTGATCACTCCTACTGTGATCATCCCTGTTGTGGTCACTCTTGCTATGATCATCCCTGCTGTGATCCAAAAATAGAACTTGTGCCATAATTTGCCTGCAGGCCCACTTAGTGAAGCCGACTTCTTTCCACTAAACTCCATCATCTTGTTGCAATCTCAACAATATCAAATATCGTGATATGCGAACTAGCATAGAGTGAAAAAATATTTGATCCTCTCTCGGGACTTGGTGGATCAAGAGTAAAAATGGATGTTGTAATTTAATGTATGTTAAACATTTTAGCTTGGTTAAAATTAAAAAATAAAATAAATCAAAACTATTAATTTTATTAATTTTTATAAATTCTAATAGTAATTTAAGCTCCAGGGGTTTATGATAAACCCATGTATGACCCATGGTAATACCATGGTATTCATTGTGAGGCAAGATACTTAAAGTGGGAAATTCATCATTTCTTAGATCCATCTTAATTCTTATAGGGATAAATAGATTTCATCCCCCTAAGAGGGTAGATTGTGGAGTTAAGATGGATTATTAGGTTGGTTTGTTTTATTAATAATGAAGATATTAAACTAACTTAGAATTATATATTTTGTTTAAAAAAATTTAAGGTGAATGTTAAGCATAGACATTGGACAAGTATATTTGTATACTTCTGTTTTAAACTAAAACAAATCCAGGGCTTTAAAAGGGGATTGATTATTGCACTAATCAAATTTTCTATAACTTAATCCACATAGGGGAGTATAACAGATTGTATTTTGGGGTAATTTTTGTAACTGCACAGAAATACTTGTTGCTTACTTGGAAAGGTGGTTACAAGTCCCTAGAAGTGATGAATTTTTGAATTTCTTGGTTTTATATAATAGTATTAGGGTTTTTCTCATGCTTTCTGTGAATGACACAGGTGAATTTTATCCTACACCCACTAGGTTATCGATATGTAATTTCGGTAATTTTGATTTCAAAAGGTATTTTAAAGAAATGTAATGAATTCATTTGTGTATTTAATAAGCAAAGTATTCTAATGGAATTCTGCATTTGTGGTTTACCTATACAGATTCCATGGAGAAGTATTAGTGGTGTGACATTAATTGTCCTCAAGTAGAGGCTTTAGTTTTATTCTTTTATGGAAGAAAATATTTTCTTCCAACATTTTTGAGTTCCATGAAAAATTTGAAAGTCCTAATCAATTATGGGTTCAAGAGAGACATAGTATTCAATTATGGGTTCAAGAGATCCACGTTGAAAGATCTATCGGCCTTATCTTCACTTAGTTTAAGACTATTCACTTGGATAGGCTGCATGTGCCCCCACTTCAAGAGCATAGTAAAGTCATGTAGAACTTAGAGAAGCTATCTTTAAGCTTTTAGTGAAGATTGGAAAAACGTTTGGGTTCAATAACACCCAGTCGAAAATTAAGCTTCCAATAATGCTAGATTTTAACCTGGAGCACTTTTGTGATTTGGAGGAAATGGCCCCTCATATTTGTGACACATTTTCAATTGTGAATTGGACTATTACTAACTATCATTTCCTTCGAAAGTTACCTGATGACTTGGGGAACCTCAACTCTTTAAGAATGTTAAGGAAGAAAAGAAAGTACATTATGCTAAGTTCTCTTATGCTTTTCAATTTTTTCTTGGATATCTACAATGTTTCAGGTAGGAAAGTACATTTTGTCAATGAAAATTTATCTTAATAAAAAGGCCCAATTTCAAATTCTAATGCTTTCAAAAAACGTTGTATAATTGTAATGTTTCTAAAAGGAAAGCATATTTTTTCAATTTCAATATCATGATCCCATATTCCAACTTATTTTTCAGTAACCCATTAGGCTTTGTAGCTTTGAATAAATCCATGTCTTTTGATAAGATCCTCTTCCAAATTAGAACATAGTTTCCTTTTGGCAATAACCACATACAATATCTTGATTTTGTTATTGAGAAAATAGAGGTTGTAAAACAAGCATGTGCCATACAAGGACTTGATTCATTGATTATGTATCAATTATGGCTCTTGATGTAATAATGTCTTGATTTTGTTGCTTGAAAATAGAGGTTATGCTTTACTATTTCACGGAATTTCTTACAATATTTCCATAAGCATTGATTTGTAATCTCAGTCGAGATGAAAATACTGACAAAGGTAATATTCCATGGTTTGAAGTTCCCCTCTTACTAAATATTTAAATATATCACCACAATTTAACTGTTAGTTAAAGGAATTGTATTTGATTTGTAAACAGTTCATTGCTTGATTTATGGATTTTGATTTTTCCCTTTTTTATTTTTTTCTCAGATTTTGTATGAGATATCTTCCAAGATTTGGGTTCATTAGTTTCCCCACCATAGCTACGAAGTTCAGATGCTATCATTAAATATTCTTGGAACGGTACAACTTTTCCAGTAAGTGTGCTTTGAAACATTGTTGTTGCTTTTCCATGGTGTTAATGAAAATAAGCACTGCAACTAGTGCCATTATTTAGATTAAGTGCCAAAATCTAGGTGGTCTTGTAATGATGGAGTGATTGTTTTCTAGCTACTAAGGCCATATGCATTTTTATCTCTTATGTTGTCCTAAGATATTCAAATTCAAAATAAGAATTGAGGTCTCGTTTCCATTGTAGATTGCAATCAGTTTCTTGAACATAATATATAGTAGATTATCTTTTACTAATCAATTGTGGATGTGATACCTCGCAGGAAAGGAAATTCAAAGTGACTTTGATTTCACATTGATTTGTCAAAACATAGACACAGGAAAGGAGATTCAAAGTGACACTGATTTCACACTGATTTGTCAAAATGGAGGCAAGAGAAAAGGAAACTTTGTATTCAACAATGCTCTTAATTTCATATGTACATGCACAGACATATTAGTAGAAAATAGTGAAGGGTTGCCTAAGTAATATTTTCCATTCCACTACATTCTTTACAACTTTTAAATAAATAACTCGGAACAATTCATTACACTACTTGTTATTCTTTATTAATCAGTGGTTAAGATTTTGATATTGAACTGGCTAAGATTTTTCTTCCTTTTGTGAAATTGTGTGTTATATAATGCTTCTTTTCCATTCACTATGTATAGCATATAAAGTGTGTCTAATGGAGTAGGAATATTGGAAAGTCTTGTGATCCTTGAACTATGTTACAAGGCAGAAACCCAACATGGCAGGGTAGGTGCATCCCCACAAAGGGGTCACAAATACCAAAGTTGGTATTGGCTAGTGCCTTGAGCTAGAAAATTTCCTTTACCCTTGTATTAACAATGAATATGGAGAGGATTCTAATATTATCTTTATAAGATTTATATCAGTTAAGATTGATGAATAAAATTCATGAGACATGAGCTAGGATGTCCTTGCAAGGTGGTTGTTGATTATTGGAAGCTGAGATGGCCATTATGTCAGGCCAGGTGGTCGCACTCCCTTGATCGTGAGCACGATTGTGATCAAGATGGAAGACTTCATGGTCTAGATTGATTGTTTAGCAGTGATAGTTAGTGGGCTCATTCACAAAAGCTTCTATTTCACTAATCCTTTTTATAGAGTTGTCAGATTCAATTTCCAAAGGTTTTAATTACACTATAGAGTTGAGTTCTGAGAGAGTTGTGATTCAGAGTGTTAAGTATAGCAGCTATGACACTTGAATGAAGACAAGCATAGTAGAGGTATCAGACTCTATTATAAGATTACCTGCATATTATAAGGGACTTGGTTGGCTTTTTTATAATTTTATAAACAAGTTCCAGGTCATGGAAATGTGAAAAAAAAAATAGTGATATTGCCACCATGTGGTTGTTTTCATATATGGTTTAATACTTTTTCAAAAAATTATCTAAGAGTTCACAATGCTAACATTCACTATGACTTTACAAAGTTTTATTATTTAGTGAAAGACTTGCCAAGATCTTACAAGATTTTATAATTGAGTAAAATATTCGCCATGCCTGGTGAGAGATTCGCCAAAAAATTATATATACATATTATATATTGATAAAATCACCTTCCATTTTTCCTATATACCATGGAGATTCGCCCATTTATTATACATATAAATTTAGGGGGGGTTCTTAAAATTTTCCCTGGGGTGGACTGTATAACTAGCAAGGGCAAGGACGAGGTATGGTGTCCAAAGGACTTGGAGGACTGGGTCGAGGAAGAAGAGGATTTGGCTGAGGACAAAGTACCATAGTTTTCTACAATTGTGGACAATAGGGGCATCTAGCACGGGACTAGACTAACGCGGATTGTACTTGCATTTATAGCAATTCATTAGATCACTCGACTCATAATTGTCCACATCTAATTACTAAGTGGCAAATGAAGAAGAGGCCTATTATGTAAATGATAGTTGTCGAGTCCCATAGGAATCAATAGCAGGTTGGCATAGTTGCTAAAATAGGGGAAGATGTTGTGAAACCCCAGACACTACAACCAAAATGGGTAAGGAGAGAACTTGAACCTCCTGCAAAGTTTGACCCTACTTGAGAAAAGGTGACCTATAAGGAGAACCTTCAAGAGACAATTGTGGTGGAATGGGACAGGACAAAATTAATGTGTGAAGAAACCATGCCAAAGATACATGATAACACCACAGGTGAAGAGAAGAGGACATCAATATATCTAGTTCAGAATCTATTGCAGAGTTGTCTAGAGTTTGTGAAAGATACCCAGGCGCTAGAAGAATTTAGAAAGTTTGTGGAGAAGTGTGCTAACAAACCTGAGGTCATCATTACACAAGCTTCACCACGTCTAGTGAATCAAGTAGCTCGTAGGAAGAGGACCAACAAAGAATTCTGAATCGATGCACATATAATGGAATATGAGATGGACAACATCATCTTGGACCTAAGATCAGATGTAAAAAAAAAAAAATCCAAAAAGTACGTGGGAAATGACGGGGAATCTAAAACTAACTTGGTCTTTGATTCATCTTAGGTTGGCGAACCAACACCATATATTTCCCATCGGACGAATGATAGGAGTGTCGATGGACTTTGATGGGGTGTTAAGCACTACTAATTTTGAGGTGATCAAGGTCATGGAAGATACTGATCCATATACTTCTCTATTAGGGATCGATTGGGCTTTTAATAACTAGGTAATCATCAATCTCAAGAAAAGATAGAATATTTTCGAAGGCGAAGATGTCTGAGTGATAGTAACATTGGATTTATGTGAAGGGGATTGATACGTAGAGCCATTAAAAGGTGATATTTTTCAAGAGGAAATAGAAAACATTTATAATGTCACAACTCACCGAGATGACCATGTAAATCCCACAATTAATGGAGTGCTAAATTGGAGCAGCATTGGATCCTTTGCCTACAATTTGGAGAAAGCCTTATAGAATTGGTAGAATCGGTTACATGAAGTTAGTAACCAAAGATGCAAGCATTGTTGTGTGTGGAGCATGATTGTTCAGAGGTCTTTGTTTTAGCCAGATGTATACCCCAAGAAGTTTGTACACCCCTCCATGCGGGGGGGTGCGGGGGGGACTTGTCCCCCGTGGGGCCGGGGCCAGCAGCCCCTAGCGGGTGTCTGGGCCAGCAGCATCCTACGGGCCCCGGGGCAGCGCCCCCGAAGCTAAAAACAGATGTAAATTGCCTTGGTAAAAGATATTAATTTCTAGTCAATCTGGGCCATTCATTAGGCGGATGATCTAACAGTAAACTTATGTTTAGTTTAGGGTTTTTTTCCCTAGAAGGAAACCCCCCTCTTTGTATGAGGCATGTATTTGAGGTGTGTATAGATTGTGTTATTCTAATGTGTGAAGTGAGAAACAGAGAGGTGAGGACTCGTGGAGACAAGGATACAAGTGGATTGGTGTAGGTTGTGTCTCTTCATTTACTAGATAATAGAAAGGAAGGACTGGCTGTTTGGGGTGGACGTAGCCCAAACTAGGTGAACCACGTATATCTGTGTCTCTCTTGTTTTATGCGTTTTCTGTGTTTATATTTCTACAATATTTTATGTGTTCCATTGCTCCATAATATATAATTTTCTAACAAGCATATCACAAGGATGATGTGTTGGATAGGAACCGAGGTGCATAATCCACCTCTCTTCAATGGATTATCTGAAGTAGATATTTTTGTACAGGAGTATTAAGACTAGATACGAAAATTCCAGAGGGTTCTCGCACTAGACATTACATTGTGCGCAACCCTAGCTAGATGGTGGGTTGAGCATAAGGATCAAGTTGCGGAATGGAATCAGTGTAAGAAATTGATAAAGATTAGATTCAACACCAGCTCTAGGGTCCCTATGAAAAATTATTCACGCATGGAATGTCCAAGGACACACCTGAAGCGGTGTGTTGTAGCATGGACCAAAGGATGAGTGCCATAGTAGGAATGGGTGCATTATTTCATGCACATCTTGGACACCATTCCAGCTAACTAGTATATTGAGTTGGAAATGTGTTGAGGAATACAATATTGGAACAAAATGGCATAGAACTTCAAGGCCATTTCCAGTTTTGAAGCGGAAGAACCAATGCTTGATAAAGCATTAAAGGTGTGTTGGCTTTGATGTGTGTTGCAGTGTTCCAGATGTTTGGTTGATTGTCATTGATGTCAACCCAGCTTCTTGGGCTGCAAATGGTTGAGGTGTTTGATGATTGAGGTGAATGTTCTTTGGCATTTATACTATCCTGGACTAGCTTAAGGTGTAGATGGTCCTATGCCATGATGAGTTGGATGACGGTGTGTGTTATAAAATTATATATTACAGCGCAATGGAACACATAAAATATTGCAGAAATATAATCATAGAAACATATAAAACAAGAGAGGCACAGATATATGTGGTTCATCCAATTTGAGCTACGTCCATGGAGAAACATCTAGTCCTTCCTTTTCTATTATCCAACAAAATGAAGAGATACAACCTACAACAGTTCCTCTGTAATTCCCTCTTCACTCTCACACAATCTCCTCTCTCTTTCTCACTCATAATACAGATCTACATAGCTGTAATACAATTCCATCATATATATCAAGGGGTTGCCTGCTAGGGAAAAAACCCTAAATTAAACATAACTTCTACCGTCATATTTTCGCTTGATGAACGGCCCAGATTGACACGAAAGTACAACATTTTACAAGGCAATTTTACATCGATTTTTAGCTTCGGGAGCACTGCCCCCAATCCCACACCAAGGGTGGTCGTCCCCCCATGGACCCCCCTGGCAGCGCACTTTTACAGGTGGCGTTGCTGCCACATTACAAACTAGGGTCCAATGCGACAATACCTCTAAATAAAGAAGATAATCAGGCTCCACACCCAACAGTGTGTTGCACTAGCTTAAAGGCCTTCCTACGATGATGGTCTTAATTATCATGTTGTTGCATACATATGGTGATTGTTGCTTTAAAATTTAGTGTTGAGGAGCCTTGTTGATTAGGTCTCCATGGTCTCCAAGTCCCAGATTAGGTCTCTTATGTTAACATTTTGTACCTTCGTCTTAGAGAGGATATACATGTCTTTGTGGATGCTTGTGATGGTTTTTCATATGTTGGAGGATGAATGACAAGTTATGGAGTTGCATATTGATGGCAGAGATGTTGAGGAATAGTTTTATGGATCATATGCTTATGTTGGTTGTTGTTTGGAATCCTAGTCAAACTAGTTTGAATTATGATGATGTTGGTGATGTTGTAGTTATTTGTAGGAGTGTTGTTGAGGTGTCAAATACTTCTAGAAGTCCTAAAGAGGTTGGTCAAACTCTAGAATAAGTTGAGGCAAGTTCTGAGATTAGGAAGCATGATTTTGAGTCTCCTTAGCCCCAGTCCCATGCATAATAAGTCAAGGGAGTGCTTTTACGCTCCAGTCACTTGAAGGACAGGATCAAAGGAGCGATTATAGCTCCAGTCGCTCATAGGACAGTGCTAAGGGATCAATTGAGAGGTTTCACAAGTTTTTCTCTACATTCCTCGTGTTGCTCAGCCAATTTTGGTGTTGTGGAAATGTTATTGATGGGAAATTTTCGGCATATGGTCAGAAAAAGTTTGTGGGCCCTCTAGAAGTTGATCAAGGTTGAATATATCAAAGGGCTAATGGATTTAGCATTTGATTTGGTCAAGAAGCCTTCCTCAACCAAACCTGAAGCATGTGAACATATTTGTTGAGTCTTCCATAACTTATTGCATTTACTGAGTTAATCATCTCAGCAAATGCTAAATAGAAGAAGGCATTGAGTCTATTTGGTTGGTTGTTGTGTGATCCGTGAGTATCCATTGTGGAGGCATTATGAGCGAGTAGATATTGTTGCAAATACTCACATTGTATTGCAAAAATATTTCAAAATTGTATATGCATATTTTAGAGATGATTTGTATTTTAGAGTAGAGAAGTATTGGCAGTTTTTGGTGTATTTGAGATAATTGTTTTGGTGTGACAAGAAGTGAAGAAATTCCCTCCTCTGAATCAGAATTATGTTTCAGATTAGATTAGCAGAATGTTAGAGTTGTTGGGTTGCTCATGTTGAGCAAACTGAGAACCCAGTCTAAAAATATATGAAATGTGGTTCACATGGAGGAAGTGAAGGCATGGAGGGTTTAGTAGAGGCATTGATTTGGAGAACTCAGTAGTAGGAAAAAATTTCTTCATCCAGTAGGAGTTAGACAGTCTAATGGTAGTTGGGCGAGGGTCGTTGGTCATGGGAGCTTCCAGCGAATGGTAGTCCATAGATTTGTGAGAGAAATATATTTATGAATTGATAGATACCAGCATATTGTAGATAAATCCAAGTCTTGCAACTCATGGGTGTAATCTAATTCATGTACAATTTGCTTAGAAAATAATAAAAATAGTTGAGCAACAGTGGTGTTCTCCCGAAAGGGTTTCCACCACAAATACTTGTGTTCTTATGTGTGCATGCTTGTGTTGTTATTTCTCATGGTTATTCTGGTTTTAGTTTATTGTTTCTTTATGTTTTGATGAGATAATATTGTGAATATGTATGGATAATAGACATTGAGGAAAAATATTTAAATTGGTGAAAATTGATACAAAGGCCACCACTACTGATCCACCCGCCCTCTCAGTAGTGAATATACTTCCAACAATTTGTATCAAAGCATGTTCTCTTCAGTGAAGCTTGACCACTTGGAGAGTAGATCATGGATTATGGCTAGAAGCAATAAGGGAATGCCTTGAAAGGAAAAGAATTTTAAGAAGGAAGAAAATCAATCAATTGCAAAAGAAGTTGCAATTTATGAATCAGATATGTCACGATGTAATATTTTGATGAAATTTTTGAATTATAATTTTGATGACTCTTTTGAGGTTGATGATGAGAAGCATATTGTTGTCATTAAGGTTGAAGATGAATCAACAATGGTTGTGATCAAAGAACTAGTTTCTCAAGTAGATAAGGTAACAGTTGCATGTAGAGATTATAAGAAATTGTTGCAGGTTTTTTATAAGGAGAAAACTCTCAAGGAGCTTACTACCTTGAGAACCTAGCTAGAGGATTCAAAAAGAAATGAAGTAATATGCAACAAACAAAAAGAAAAGAAAGATTATGTTGAGGCACTTAAAAGTGTAGTAGATAAATTGAGAAAGAAAATAGAAGAGAAAGACCAGCAACTTGAAAAAATTAAGAATAGCATAGCAGAGATAAAATCTACAATGAAATTTGTGAGCATCCATGAGAATGTTGGAGAAAAGAGGTAGCAACTTCATCAGCAATAAAGGAGAGATTTGAAAGGAGTTTCTATGCCAATATCATTCACTCCTAGAGTTGATAGTATCATAACTCAAAAGAGAAATCATAATTAATTTGCTCCCATGATGAACGAAATTGAGTGTTTTAATTGCCATTAGTTTGGACATATAGAAGTTGTTTGTAGGAGAAAATTGGACACATACATGCAGCAATTTGGACAATAAGGAATGAGCTCATCCTTCAGGTATAGAAGTTCATTTAATGGTTTATGTTATGCTTGTAACATTTTTGGCATAAGGCCACTGACTGCAGATCTAGTGCGAGAAGATGGAAGTCTAGCATGGGAAATAAAAGATCATATCCACTGGCTTCTTATCTTGGTCATGTAGAATGTTTTATGTGTCACAATTTTGGACACATAGCCAATGATTACCTGATGCCTAAATCCATGAGACCTTTAGTACAAAAGCATCATCCAAATAAGCATGCACAAAAAAGGAATCAACCAGGAGCTATGTGGAAGAAAAAGGAAGAACAATTAGGAAGATGTGGTATTTCTCTTTGATCATGTGATGAGGATGAAAAATGGTATATTGATAGTGGATGTTCACATCACATGTTAGGAGATAGAAGCAAATTTCACTTCTTGAAGAAAACCAAAAGTGGCCATATTTGTTTTGAAGGAAGTGAACCAACAAGAGTATTGGGAAGTGGTGAGGATAACCTTGGTGAAAAAGGGACCAATGTTGAAGATGTATGGCTCATAGAGGGTCTAAAGCACAATATTTTAAGTGTGAGCCAAATGGGATATGGAGGTAAGGAAGTGTTCTTCAACCCCAAAGGTTGCTTCATTAGGAAAGAAGGATCAAAGAGGGTAATTGCAAGAGGAGCCAAGACCCTAGATAATGTATATGTGTTGAAGGGAAGAATGAAAAGTAAGAAGATACCAAGAGAGTACTCTTCCTCTTCTAATTCAAAGTAGAAGAGATCAACACATATTCCAGTATGCTCTTACATTATAGATCTCTTAGAATGCAAGATGGATGTGAAGCCTTCATAGGCTCAGGGGGAGTATATGGCATATTTTTTTTTGCATGCATGGTTTGTTTTGATGCTTGTCTCTTTTATTATGTTTTCTTGATGATGGATTATTTATATTGATTTATTTATTTTTTTTTGCGGAGGTGTGATCAGGAGGAGAGATGACACATGTTCATGGGGAGCACTTTATCTGATTCCAATATTTGGATGGCATTATGACTCCTTGGAGGATTTGACTATGCATCTCATGCTATGTGCTCATCAGTGGAAAATGTTTATGCTTTTCTCATCATGGATTATATGCTTCCTATATGAGTTGACATGCAGTTGGCTTGTTTCATGCATTTTGGGTTAATGATGTTATGCATCTGTTAGTGCCATGGAGGCTAGTATGATGATGGTGCATGTTTCTTATACTTATGATGGATGTTTCATATTATTGCTTCTAAAATTTGTTGATGCTTATGCTTTTGAGTGTGGTTACTAATGTGATGTTGCTGTTGTCATTACATCATTATATTCTTATTTGTTTTAAGCGTCTTGTAAAGGATCATGCACCATATGATGGTTGTTGTTGCTGCCATGTATAGTTGTAGAAGAGCTGATATATTGGGTTGTTTGGATGCTATATTTCTGGTTCATGATGTTATTGATGCATATTATTGATGGGCTATTGTGTATTATTATGTGATGATGGTTACTACTACTGAGATCTTGATTTATGTTTGGTTATTTGGAGATGTTGTCACATGTCTTCATATGATATGCATTGCTATTATCTTGTTGTAATGCATGGAGATGAGCCATGATGTTGGCCATTGTAGTGAGTGTATATTTCAACTATGCATTCTGATGCTTCATCACTTGGTGTCATTTATCATTGGTATATATTATTAATGGAGCCCTGTATTATGCTCATGAGATCATGGATTCTTATTAAAAATTATTTTGTATTGGTCATAGAGTCATGAGCCATGGTTGGTACATGTTGTACAATGAGTTATGAGAGTTTGTTCATCTATTGATTGGCTATTAGTAGTGTCTGTATAGCTATGTATTTCATGTATTATCTTGTACACTCTCATACTTATCATGGAAAAACTATCTAGAGTCATGCATGCATTGAGAGAGAGTCATGAGAGCCATAGTTCAACGATATATGGGCTTATTGATGTAATTGTACAACCATGTATTATCATCCTTGTAGTCATGTAATAAGCCTATGAGGCCATGTACTTTGTTGCATATATTTTGGCCATAGTCTTTGGTCCATGTAGTGTAGCCTCTTGCATGTGGCAAGGAGGCATTGGAAACTATGTATATCGGTGCATATTTAGCTAAGGAGATGATTTCACTTCAGTGGAGTCTGTTTGGTCATTTTGTTGTGACCTGTCATCATGTTTTACTGCTATCATGTCTACTTCATAGAGTTGTTGGGTCTAGACATTCGTTGTTGTTGGTATATGATTTTTTTACTGTTGGGGAGTACATTATGGAGAGGATGTATTTGTTGATGGTGATTAAGTGTTGGTTGCATGTTTGTTGTTTCTTCTATGGAGATGATCAGAGTAGTTACTACTAGTTAGTCATTCTATGTTGCTAATGTTATGTGGTGGTGATGTGATCTGCTATTGATGCTATGACATGGATCATGTTATTGTTGCTTCAGGGGATAGAGCATGTGTTTCATTGTTTGCTATTGTTGAGTGACAGTTTATTGTTGTTGTTGGTAGAAGATATATGCTACTTCTCGTGTGTTTTTTATTGGGAATAGCTCAAGTCCAAGGGGAGTTTAGTGCACATATTTTCTAGGGGGAGTGTTGTTGTATTTCAATCTTGCACTCCATTGTTCAACACCTACATATGAAATTAAGTGGAGTATATGTTTTTGTTGATGGAGCCCCTTGCATGTAGAGTATATAGCATTCGTCCTTAACATGTTTATCCCTTTTCCATTGCTCTCAAAGGGGGAGAATGTGAGGATGTTGATCAGATGATTGTTTCAGTTGGGGGGTTGACATCAATGCCAAAGGGGAATATTGTTGGCATTGATGTGTGTTGTAGTGTTGCACATGTGTCGTTGATTGTCATTGATGTCAACCTATTTTCTTGGACTATAGATGGTTGAGGTGTTTGATGATTGAGGTGATTATGGATGATATGTGGATGGTCCTTGGCATGTCTTGAGGTGTATATGGTCCTATTCCATGATGAGTTGGCTGATGGTGAGTTGCACTAGCTTGGAGGCCTTCACATGATGATGGTTTTCATGATCTTGTTACCGCATACAAATGGTGATTGTTGCTTCAGGAGTTAGTGTTGAGGAGCCTTGTTGATTAGGTCTCCATGTCTTGGATTAGGTCTCTTATGTTGACATGTTGTACCTTGGGCTTGGAGAGGATCTACATGTCTTTGTGGATGCTTATGATGGTTGTGTAGATGTTGGAGGATGTTTGATAGGTTCTGAAGTTGCATATTGATGGCAGAGATGTTGAGGAATAGTTTGATGGCTCAGATGCTTAGGTTGGTTGTTTGTTGGTATCCTATTCAACCTAGTTTTACTTGTGATGATGTTCGTGATGTTGCAGTGATTTGTAGGAGTGTTGCAAAGGTTTCAGATACTTCTAGAGGTTCTAAAGGGGTTGGTCAGGCTCTAGAAGAAGTTGAGGAAGTATGATTTTGAGTCTCCTTAGCCCCAATTGCATGCATGATGGATCAAGGGAGCAGTTTTATGCTCTAGTCACATGTAGGACAGGCCCAAGGGAGCAGTTATAGCTCCAGTCACTCAGAGGACAGTGCTAAGGGAGAAATTGTGGGATTTCATGAGTTTTTCTTCGCATTCCTTGTGCTTCTTAGCCAATTTTGGTGTTGTGGTGATGGTATTGATCGGGAATTTTTGGCATATGGTCGGAAAAAGTTTGTTGAAAATAACATCATGAAAGATCTTGACTTAATTTTGTCCTTGAATTAAATTAGGAATTAAACTGTAATTCTAATTCGCACATCAACTTGTAATAGTTAACTAAGTTAATTTGACTTAGTTGACTCAGTTAATTCGAGCTGGGAATCTATATAGAGTCATGTAGAGTGGTTCCTAAATTTTAGGGACCCAAGTTGAGTTATTTTGAGTTGTAATTATTTAATTCAGTTTAACTGAGTTAAATTCAGTTACAATAGCTCTAACTGATGGAGGAAATAGTGGGAGATCCAGAAGTGGGTTTTAACCAGCACTCATCAATGAATAAACTGAAGATTAACTCATAATTAACTCATGCATTTCAGATCAGAGAAAGACCCAGTTGAGATTTGAGTTCAGGGATAGTGTACTATCATTTGTATAAACATATAAAATGTACAGGTGGTGCATGTCGTTATCACTCAGGTTGTCCCTAAGCTCCTGAAGGGATACGGTCGAGGTAACTACAAACCAATCTTTGAATTGCAGGTTCTAGCCCACCTGCAATCAGAGAGGGCTCTCTCTTAATGATTTAGCTTTGTTGATGATGATTTTAGGCTAGCTATTGAGTTCAAGGGTTTTTATTTAAGTTTGGATGGAAGTTCAGATGGAGGGAAGATATTTTCAAGTGGAGAGGCAAAGTATGGAGCAGAAAGTTTCAAACCATTGGGCGTGGAGTCAAGGAGTTAAGCTGCTGGTGCATTTTCTTGGTCACAAGACAAATATGAAGCAAGGTAGTTGTATATAACACAATCTTTAGGCTTAAAGAGATGAAATGAAAGGTCAGGGATGAGAGGCAATAAAGAATCTCTCAATATCTTCAACAGAGGGAAAACGAATGAACTGTATCCAGAAGCAGTTAAGAATTCATGGATAACTGTCATACATGATGAATTAGGGCAAATATGGGCCAGATGGAATCCATATTTATGCCTAAAACAGATGAAAACATGAAGAAATAGCAGAAATCGAGCATAGAGTGTATTTAAACAAATTCTAAGCTAATCTTTATTTCCACTAATTTAGAGCGTAATTCATAAGTGAAAACAGAGATAAGAAGTACTTATTGAGTCATGCAACATCGCAAGAATTTCACATTCAATCTTCAACCATTTAAACACAGCAACATTTCATTCTCCATGCTTGTGAGCAATATTTGATTATAGAAAATTTTCCAGTATACAGAGCGAGTCTCCCTTAAAGTCTATCATCCCAAAATTATAAAAAACAACCAACCGTTAATACATCAGACTCCGCAGAATATATAGAAGTTATTTACAAAATATCCCATTGGGAAAATGTCTGGACATAACTGTGTCCAGCTACTCCGACATGCTTAATAACTATTATGAAGAAAAAATTGCACAATAATAACTGAGAAAGTAAATGCGTTTAATTAGCCGTTGTAGCTGTCCTGATTTGTCATTGACTCTTAAACTGAGAAATTCGGTAGATGAGCATTATGATGATGAGTTGTTCTGAGTGTGTTGTCACCTGCCACCTGTTTATCTTCTTCAAACGGTTTTCCGCGCCAATTCCATTCGTTGCTAGCTTGAATATTCTGATAGCAAAATTGTGCAATGAAGTTTGCTTGTAGATGCAAGAATATGCAGAGAATCAAAATTACTTTAGAATCTGAAGCAGACTTTGCCACCAATCTTCTGGTGGTAAATGATGTTTTCTTAATTTGAATAGGGTCTCATCAGCTTCTGTATATGCATAATAATTCGGCCAGACCGGAAAGAGATGTTTAATTTCATGTTCAATGTAAAATAGATCTTCTAGTTTATTATATAAACTCTGCCCTGTGAGAGGAGCTGCTTCTTCTGTGTTGATCGATGACGCAGTGACCTGATTCTGTACATATGTATGTAGTCTATATGCATACTGCTCCTGCTTTAATAATTTTCCCGCGCTAGTAACCAGGCTGGGTAAACCTCTGCTCTGTAAATCTGCCATCCTTTGTCTGAAGGCCTGTACCTCTGTTTTCATTTCTTGGCACTTTCTTTCTATCGTCTGGACAAAATTCCTCATGGTTAGCATCTTTTTGACTCTCACAATGGTCTTTGTTCTGTTCTGAATGTTCAGTGCTATCAACTAGTCACTAGTACGAGTATTTAGAAAGTGAATCAATTTATTGGCTAACTCAGGCTTATCTGCCACTAATGCCCTGGCCTTCTGAGTTTCATACTGAGCTATCGTCATCAAATCTATCTGATCAAAAATGGTTTGGATCCCTATCCATTGCTCAATGAGAGCCTTGCCAATATTATCCCATAGAATTGTTTTGATTTGAGCCAAGGTCGCATGGAGAGTGAGGTCTTTCTCCAAGGCCTTTATTTTATTTTCTAGGGCCTTTATTTCCCTGGTTTTCTCAGCAACTGTAATTTTTGATTTATCATAGCTAGCTTCAATTTTAGCTAGCTTTTCTTTGGTTTCCCTCATTTCTGTCATTTGTACTTCGAGGGCCTTAATCTCTTTCATCATGGCCTCCATGCCCAAATTGGCCTCTTGTGCAGCTGCTGCTGTGGTTGCTGATGTGGTTGCTATGGTTGAAACATCTGTTGTTGAAGTTGAAGCTGGTGGAGGTGTTGTTGTAGTAACTGCTGGAGGGGAACCGAGCTCATTGGGATTAATGGAGGAGGCCTTGAAGACAACTCAGGCTGTTTCCCTTGCAAATCTTCTTCCAGTGCTTTCTCTGTGTCCAGTATTCTCTGATTCATTCTCATAAGCAAGGTGTACACGTCCTCCATCTCTTTCTGTTGTGCTACTTCTGCAGTCTGAGGATGAAGAGTTGGCGGTAATTTCATTTGTTTTCTGAGGGCTGCTAGATCCTCCTCCTTCTTCTTGATCAAGGCTTATGTTCCCTTGGGATCTTTGGGGTCATGTCCCATCTCTATTATGATTTCCTCAAGGGATTTTATCCTGTTATCTTTGGCCAATGATGAGGTCTTCTCTAGCTCTAACTGGGCAGAGGTATTATAAAAGGAGTTCTGCAATCTATGAGCCAGCATAGCCTTATCTGCCAGGGTTGAGTATACCATTTCTCTTGTCTGCTTATGCAGCTCAATCTGGTCTATAGGGTGTATGTCCTTAGAAAGGACTTCCAGATTAGTTCTTATGTAGTCTGCAGCTGATTGTGGTTGCTGCACGGTGGATCTGAAATGACTTAAAGTCATTTTTTCCTGCTTCCATGTCATAGACTACCATCAGCCTTTGTTGATTTGTAGGGACCATTTTTAACAGTTGATTATAAAGCTAGAACCTTATTGGTTCGTTCCTAGCTTTGATTTCAGTAAAAGCCCTTTTAATGTCTGCACCCCTTTGTGTTTGCTGTTTAGAGGACGAAACCGCCCCACATGGTTGTTTGTCACGCTTCTGCTGGAAGGAGCTGGCCGATGTCTCTAAAATAGGAGGGATCTGTTGTCCTGAAGTTCCTTCACCTCTCAAGTTTCCAAGCGTTTCCTCTGAGATTTATTCTTCGGCATAGGGGTTTAACCTTTGCCTCTTCTCTCCCTGCTACTCGGTTGGTGTACCTATGGGTGTACTCTTTGCTTGGTCCCTCTTTTTACCTCTTTCCTCATGTTGAGGAGTTGGCAGCACAAGAATTTCAGGTGCTTTTGCATGTGTTGAGGGACTTTTCTCTTGGTCTCTCTCCAGATTCAGAGAAGGCTGCTCCTCCATTGTACTTTGTCCCTCTGAATGCTCTATTTCCTTTTCCTTTCCTACTGACGATATGGCTCCCCTAGCTGGTTGTGGTGAGGCAGCAGTTGATGTACTCGCTCCCACTAGTTGTGGTTGTATGGAGGGGACCTGTGGAACACATTCCAGGTCAATTCTCTTTTCAACTTCTTTCATGTATTTCTCCAATTTTTCTTCTTCAGAAATTTGTTCATCATCTAAAGAACCTTCTACCCATTCTGGTAAATTTGCATATTGCTCTATGTGAGGGATTAGTTGGTGCACATACCCTGAGAGCTTATTTTTGACTCTCCTAAAGCTTATGAAGTGTTCGGGGTCATATGGTGACCAGTAGAAGCTTTGTTTTAACAACATTTCCTCTCTCAACATTTTATCTGCATCCTTCCAGGCTTCTTCCCTTTTGTTGAAAACAAAGGGACCCAGTTGAGTTCTGATTTTTAACTGTGCCTTCTTGTTTTTGCCATGGAAGTGAACTAGGTCTACATGACTGAACTGTCTGAAATATTCTAAGGCAAAGAGCCTCATGGGAACGTATCTTGGCAGCCTATATGGAGATAACTCACTCCCATAAATTCTGATAAATGTATGGTTCTGGTAAAAGTACCAATCCCCAATGTTGTATTCTTTGGAAAGATGCAAAATCCTTTGCATTTCGGCAGTAAGTTTGGGAGAAGGAGTCTCCAATAATAAGCAAGTAGCTGGGTATATAAAGAGATCAATAAAATCACAATATGTATAGGGAGAACGTTGGGCCATATAAAAAACTGAAGTCCGGAAGACTACAGATCTCCTCTCTCCTCTTGAATCAAATTTCATGAGAGGGACCTTGAAACTATTAGGGTGATAATAAAGCAACAGATGATAAATGTAAGAGGTGTATTTGAAGACTCTTTCCCTGTCCATCATCATGAATTGCTCATGCATTTTTTTGGCTATGAATGTGGCATAGTCATACATGATGGCAGGGGGCTGCCCTGGAGTAAATATGGCTAATAACTGGAACATTGTCTCATCTACAAACTCCCCTGTCTTGCATCCTAAGATGTAGGAAATCATATCCACCATGAGCCTGCCTGTTTCATTGAATGAAACCTGATGATACGGTGGAGGATGGTCACTCTGATATCTCAGTATCATGAACAGTTGATTAACTCTTAGTATCTCTGCTTTGGAAAGCCTTGGACTGCTATCAATCAGATGTTTCAGAGTGAGAGGAACCAAGGACTGGGGAGGCTCATAATTCGGCATTTGATTGATAGATTGAGGAGTGATATGGAACAACACTGACCGTCATGCTGTTCGCGGAGCCTCAATTTCCGCCTCCAGTCGTTATTTTTCCTCTATTCCATTCAATCAAAGCAATACAAGACATGGAGGCCCCAGTTGCCCTGAACAATGCTCCTCTGAATGCCCCACACATGAATTTAGAGTGGATACCTCTAGCAGAAAAAGATTTCCACATTGAGGATATGAGGGGGCTTGAATCCCACCTTTTAACTGTTTGCCAATTCAAGAACAGTTATAAAAATAATATTGATCCCCTGGGAATTTGGCAATCCAGTATGCCTGTCTATTACCTCCCAGAAGTCAATGTGCTGCCTGATTTTATCCATCTCTGCCATTCTCGCTATGAACCCACTCTGAGGGAAATCCTCAACCTAGATGGGTATATCCAGTAATAAGCAAGTAGCTGGGTATATATAGATAGGCATACTGGATTGCCAAATTCCCAGGGGATCAGTATTATTTTTATAACTTTTCTTGAATTGGCAAACAGTTAAAAGGTGGGATTCAAGCCCCCTCATATCCTCAATCTGGAAATCTCTGTCTGCTAGAGGTATCCACTGTAAATTCATGTGTGGGGCATTCAGAGGAGCAATGTTCAGGGAAACTGGGGCCTCCATGTCTTGTATTGCTTTGATTGAATGGAATAGAGGCAAAATAACAACTGGAGGCGGAAATTGAGGCTCCCCGAACAGCACGACGGGCACAGCTAGTGATTTTCTTTTGAATGGGCCTCACAATATAGGGTTTATGGAACGTTGAAGAGTGACAGTACTCTAGCTAGACGCCTTAACCAGAATGGGTCGAAACTAGAGGCTCAGTGGGCACTCGACACAATGCTGAGAGGAGGGGAACTGAATTTCGCCTGGGGAACACTAGTTCGCAGATGGGACAGGAAACTCAGGTGTTTCTTTTAGGAACAAAGGCTAGAACCAACGAAGCATAATATAGTTCGGCAGCTCAGCTGAGTAACCCACAGATTTTAGTATTTCGCGGGCGACCATGAACAAACAGAGGGGATGAATAACCCTTTCATCGAAGAGAATGGCTCAGGGTTTCAGTCTGCAGAGAACGACTAGCTCAAATGATAGGTACAGAGTAATGGGGGACTAGCGGGAGTAGTTTTACCAGCTAAAAATGAGTTTATTCAGAATTTTGAGCAAAGAAGCACGAAAACAGGGTTTTGGGTAAAAATTGGGTAAATACCTGTTATGAGGGTGCCATAGGCACTTGATAGGACGAATTGAGCTGCTGAGACGAACTACGGTGCCGAATTTGCAAGTTGGCTAGCCGCTGAAGTCTTGGGAGTGTAAAAATAACTGAAACCGCATGCACGTTGCTTTCGCAGTAAAAACAGAAATGAACTAAAATAGTCGTTTTCACGACTTTTAACTCAACTTTCCATAATTTTGGCGCATTTTGGGATTTTTGGCGTTTTCTGAGGATGACGTCATCATGACGTATTTTTTGTCGTGTAGCATGTATGGATGATGATGTGGCAGCTGACGTGGATGATGACATGGCAGTGGACACCGTCGCAGATTGATGACGTCAACAGGTGACCTGGCACAAGTACAGCATGGTGGCAGGTGATGTGGCAAGGTGACGCAGCGCTAATAACAAGCGGGGAGGAGAAGGCGGTTTTGGATTGCATCGGACCGCTTTTGTTACGGAAGCGGTTTGTGTCAGGGGCGGCTCGATGCAATCGGATGCCACCAGCTGTCCCAGTGTACGATGGTAAAACTGTCAGACATCGGGTGCTTATGCACCAACATAAAAGGGCGCCCGATATGCGTAATAGCTGTTGGATCTAAGGAAGGCGATCCGACGGTGGACGGGAGGAAGAGGTGCGCGGGGTTTAGCACAAGTGTGCGCGGTTTAAACAATGAAATATTTGCGGCCGCGGGTGGGTTTGGACATTAGGTTAAGGTTTGAATAATTTCGGGTTTCAGCTATTTACCAATCAAATATTGATAAATCCCAAGGATGAAAGCGGGAAAGGGTTAATATGCTTATATATTCGACCAAGAGTCAAATAAATCCCGAGTGAACACGTAGGGACTAACAGCGGGCCCCAAATGGACCTAATGTTTTCCCGACTTTGGTTTATTTGGCTATAATTGCCAAGGGGTGGGATATTTAGTATTTATTGGGATTTCTATATAGTCTCTTTTAGAGTAGGGTTAGGGAAACATGGTATAGGGAGCTATATAATAGAATTAGATGTTAACTTGGGTTCTGAGAAATGACAAGAGATGTGGGGATGCTAAGCTTATGGATTAGAAACTCAAGCATAAGAAAATGAATGGATTATGTAGAAATTAATTTTTACACAAGAAATGTGGCTTCTTTTCACTAAGTCAACTCAATTGTCAACTTGGTTTTAGTAAGAAATGAAGTGAAACTGGATTACTTGAGCAGATCTCAAGGTTCTTAGAGGAATGTTAGTTAGATGATTTCTTGGGGGAAAGGAAAGGGAAATTAGTCATGCTTCCTTGTTGTACTACCAGCCAACTGCCAAGATGCCAACTTATACATGCTATGGCTCCTCCTTTTGATAAACCAAATGGTAATACCATCTTTACTTCTGCAGCCACACACTACCTACCCAGCCTAGCAATCCTAACATTTTTTCTTCACTTGAATTGGGTGCACTTGCATTAGCAGACCCTCAATGTGCTCCTTTTCTTTTTGGAATGCCCTCCTATCTAAATCTACCCTTATCTCTTCCAAGGGCCCAGATTAAGCAATTGGGCTCCTTTGATTCTCTACCTATCTAAAATCTGCCAAGATTAGGCTGTTTGGCCAGATCATTGATTCTCTATATTCTGCAACAGAAAATTGAAACCTAGGGAGACCAGGATTAAACTGTTTGGACCTCCCTTTAGATGAGAACTTTACAAAAATGGAATACTTCTTCAAAATTAGAATGCAGTGGATGAACTTTGAGTAGCATTCTCTCATGGCCACTTTCTTTGGTGTCTGCCAGCAAATATGGAGCATTGCAGCATGCAAAGTATGACATATTTGGCTTGTGAAAATGTCAATCATGAAATATGAGTAACCTGTTGTAGCAGGAGGCTAACAGTGGCTCCACTTGGGGATGGTTTCTCCTTGTGAGAAGCCAAGAACAGCAGGTCAGATTGCCTTGATGCTCTATTGTTGTTGTTTTCTGAACCTTTCCTTTGATGGCCTAGTTTATTTATGAACATGACAGCAAACTTGAGGAGCTTAGGGCCTTCACTTCGGGCTTCAACTGCGGCCAGGCTGCTATTCAAACAGAAAATTGAAATCCTACTTACCTATACTAATCAGTGTTTCTTTTGTCGATTAGGTGAAATGAAACAGCCAATGCAGCCATTTAAGCAACTGTAGAGAAAAATAAACTGATTGATTGATTGTTAATGAAGCGAAAAGCACTTTCAGGTCATGTGTTCCTATAACCAACATATGGGCATACAAACACCGTTGCTGATGTACCTGGTCCTTATTGAGATAGTATGTTAAAGATTTTGAGTTGAGGAGAAGCTCCAAGTAGTCAGATATAGGATCAATAAACATATCATGTGGGACCACCTTCTCTAGGCCTCCTTGATCTGTTGGAGCAGCTGCATCTTTGATAATAAATCCTGTCACCATTTCTTCAGTCTTTGCCTTGAAAGCATGATCCTTTCCAATCTGTAAGTCGGATGGTAACCACAATTCCTCGTGACTTAGGGAAGGAAGATTTTGAAAAAAAATTAGGATCACGAAAATTATATGACAGGATTTGAGATTGTAATAGTTCAATTTCTTTTTCATATTTTTCAATCACTAAATCTAGAAAAAGATTATGCTAGCTTCCTTTTGTTTTTGACAACACCGATATTAGAAAGTCTTCATCAAGCTCAAACTCCGATAAACTTTTCCTGAATCCATCTAATGCTTCATGAAATAAAATATTTTCTACAGACCTGGTCATCATGTTTGATTGTTTTTAGCAGTTTTGAACATGGACTATTTAAACTTTGGAACTGTTTCCTTCCTCCAGTGGAGTCTTGATTAAAATTTTAAGTGGAGTCGCGAGGTGGATGTCTTAACTTTGAAGGGCCTCTGTCCACCATCGAGGATTTAGAAATAAATTTGAAAATTTCTAAAGAGGAGCACTTTTCTGAGACAATCTATACAATGCTTTTGTTGGGAATATTATTGTTGTCCCAGTGGAGCTTTCCAACTTGATTTGTGAAGCTACTTGAGGAAGGTCCCTAGCGGGGTCGCCATTATGTTATCACTCAAGTTGTCCCTAAGCTCCTGAAGGGATACGGCCAAGGTAACTACAAACCAATCTTTGGATTGCAGGTTCTAGCCCACCTGCAATCAGAGAGGGCTCTCTCTTAATGATTTAGCTTTGTTGATGATGATTTTAGGCTAGCTATTGAGTTCAAGGGTTTTGATTTAAGTTTGGATGGAAGTTCAGATGGAGGGAAGATATTTTCAAGTGGAGAGGCAAAGTATGGAGCAGAAATTTTCAAACCATTGGGCGTGGAGTCAAGGAGTTAAGCTGCTAGTGCATTTTCTTGGTCACAAGACAAATATGAAGCAAGGTAGTTGTATATAACACAATCTTCAGGCTTAAAGAGATGAAATGAAAGCTGAGGGATGAGAGGCAATAAAAAATCTCTCAATATCTTCAACAGAGGGAAAATGAATGAACTGTATCCATGAGCAGTTAAGAATTCATGGATAACTGTCATACATGATGAATTAGGGAAAATATGGGCTAGATGGAATCCATATTTATGCCTAAAACAGATGAAAACATGAAGAAACAGCAGAATCGAGCATAGAGTGTATTTAAACAAATTCTAAGCTAATCTTTCTTTCTGCTGTTTTAGAGCGTAATTCATGAGTGAAAACAGAGATAAGAAGTACTTATTGAGTCATGCAACAGCGCAAGAATTTCACAGTCAATCTTCAACCATTTAAACACAGCAACATTTCATTCTCCATGCTTGTGAGCAATCTTTGATTATAGAAAATTTTCCAGTATACAGTGCAAGTCTCCCTCAGGGCCTATCATCCCAAAATTATAAAAAACAACCAACCCTTAATACATCAGACTCCGCAGAATATGTAGAAGTTATTTACAAAATATCCCATTGGGAAAATGTCTGGACATAACTATGTCTAGCTACTCTGACATGCTTAATAACTATTATGAAGAAAAAATTGCACAATAATAAATGAGAAAGTAAATGCGTTTAATTAGTCGTTATAGCTGTCCTGATTTGTCATTGACTCTTAAACTGAGAAAGTCGGTGGATGAGCACTATGCTGATGAGTTGTTCTGGGTGTGCTGTCACCTGCCACCTGTTTATCTTCTTCAAATGGTTTTCCACGCCAATTCCATCCGTTGCTAGCTTGAATTTCCTGATAGCAAAATTGTGCAATGAAGTGTGCTTGTAGAGTTAAGAATATGCAGAGAATCAAAATTACTTTAGAATCTGAAGCAGACTTTTCCACCAATCTTCTGGTGATAAATGATGTTTTCTTAATTTGAATAGGGTCTCATCAGCTTCTTTATATGCATAATAATTCGGCCAGACCGGAAAGAGATGTTTAATTTCATGTTCAATGTAAAATAGATCTTCTAGTTTATTGTATAAACTCTGCCCTGTGAGAGGAGCTGCTTCTTCTGTGTTGCTCGATGACGCAGTGACCTGATTCTGTACATATGTATGTAGTCTATATGCATACTGCTCCTGCTTTAGTAATTTTCCCGCGCTAGTAACCAGGCTAGGTAAACCTCTGCTTTGTAGATCTGCCATCCTTTGTCTGAAGGCCTGTACCTCTGTTTGCATTTCTTGGCACTTTATTTCTATCGTATGGACAAAATTCCTCATGTTTAGCACCTTTTTGACTCTCACAATGGTCTCTGTTCTGTTCTAAATGTTCAGTGCTATCAACTAGTCACCAGTACGAGTATTTAGAAAGTGAATCAATTTATTGGCTAACTTAGGCTTATCTGCCAATAATGCCTTGGCCTTTTGAGTTTCATACTGAGCTATCGTCATCAAATATATCTGATCAAAAATGGTTTGAATCCCTGTCCATTGCTCAACGAGAGCCTTGCCAATATTATCCCATAGAATTGTTTTAATTTGAGCCAGGGTCGCATGGAGAGTGAGGTCTTTCTCCAAGGCCTTTATTTTATTTTCTAGGGCCTTTATTTCCCTGGTTTTCTCAGCAACTGTAATTTTTGATTTATCATAGCTAGCTTCAATTTTAGCTAGCTTTTCTTTGGTTTCCCTCATTTCTGTCATTTGTTCTTCGAGGGCCTTAATCTCTTTCATCATGGCCTCCATGCCCAAATTGGCCTCTTGTGCAGTTGCTGTTGTGGTTGCTGATGTGGTTGTTGTGGTTGAAACATCTGTTGCTAAAGTTGAAGCTGGTGGAGGTGCTGTTGTAGTAACTGCTGGAGGGGGAACCGAGATCGTTGGGATTAATGGAGGAGGCCTTGAAGACAACTCAGGTTGTTTCCCTTGCAAAGATTCTTCCAGTGCTTTCTCTATGTCCAGTATTCTCTGATTCATTCTCATAAGCAAGGTGTACACATCCTCCATCTCTTTCTGTTGTGCTACTTCTGCAGTCTGAGGATGAAGAGTTGGCGGTAATTTCATTTGTTTTCTGAGGGCTGCTAGATCCTCCTCCTTCTTCTTGATCAAGGCTTGTGTTCCCTTGGGATCTTTGGGGTCATGTCCCATCTCTATTATGATTTCCTCAAGGGATTTTATCCTGTTATCTTTGGTCAATGATGAGGCCTTCTCTAGCTCTAACTGGGCAGAGGTATTATAAAAGGAGTTCTGCAATCTATGAGCCAGCAGAGCCTTATCTGCCAAGGTTGAGTATACCATTTCTCCTGTCTGCTTATGTAGCTCAATCTGGTCTATAGGGTGTATGTCCTTAGAAAGGACTTCCAGATTAGTTCTTATGTAGTCTGCAGCTGATTGTGGTTGCTGCACGGTGGATCTGAAATGACTTAAAGTCATTTTTCTTGCTTCCATGTCATAGGCTGCCATCAGCCTTTGTTGATTTGTAGGGGCCATTTTTAACAGTTGATTATAAAGCTGGAACCTTATTGGTTCGTTCCTAGCTTTGATTTCAGTAAAATCCCTTTTAATGTCTGCACCCCTTTGTGTTTGTTGTTTAGAGGACGAAACCTCCCCACCTCGTTGTCTGTCACGCTCCTGTTGGAAGGAGCTAGCCGATGTCTCTAAAATAGGAGGGATCTATTGTCCTGAAGTTCCTTCACCTCTCAAGTTTCCAAGTGTTTCCTCTGAGATTTATTCTTCGGCATAGGGGTTTAACCTTTGCCTCTTCTCTCCCTGCTACTCGGTTGGTGTACCTATGGGTGTACTCTCTACTTGGTCCCTCTTTTTACCTCTTTCCTCATGTTGAGGAGTTGGCAGCACAGGAATTTCAGGTGCTTTTGCATGTGTTGAGGGACTTTTCTCTTGGTCTCTCTCCAGATTCAAAGAAGGCTGCTCCTCCATTGTAATCTGTCCCTCTGAATGCTCTATTTCCTTGTCCTTTCCTGCTGACGATATGGCTCCCCTAGCTGGCTGTGGTGAGGCAGCAGTTGATGTACTCGCTCCCACTGGTTGTGGCTGTATGGAGGGGACCTGTGGAACACATTCCAGGTCAATTCTCTTTTCAACTTCTTTCATGTCTTTCTCCATTTTTTCTTCTTCATAAATTTGTTCATCATCTAAAGAACCTTCTACCCATTCTGGTAAATTTGCATATTGCTCTATGTGAGGGATTGGTTGGTGCACATACCCTGAGAGCTTATTTTTGACTCTCTTAAAGCTTATGAAGTGTTCGGGGTCATATGGTGACCAGTAGAAGCTTTGTTTTAACAACATTTCCTCTCTCAACATTTTATCTGCATCCTTCCAGGCTTCTTCCCTTTTGTTGAAAACAAAGGGACCCAGTTGAGTTTTAATTTTCAACTGTGCCTTCTTGTTTTTTCCATGGAAGTGAACTAGGTCTGCATGACTGAACTGTCTGAAATATTCTAAGGCAAAGAGCCTCATGGGAACGTATCTTGGCAGCCTATAGGGAGATAACTCACTCCCATAAATTCTGATAACTGTATGGTTCTGGTAAAAGTACCAATCCCCAATGTTGTATTCTTTGGAAAGATGCAAAATCCTTTGCATTTCGGCAGTAAGTCTGGGAGGAGGAGTCTCCAATAATAAGCAAGTAGCTGGGTATATAAAGAGATCAATAAAATCACAATATGTATAGGGAGAACGTTGGGCCATATAAAAAACTAAAGTCCAGAAGACTACAGATCTCCTCCCTCCTCTTGAACCAAATTTCATGAGAGGGACCTTGAAACTATCAGGGTGATAATAAAGCAGCAGATGATAAATGTAAGAGGTGTATTTGATGACTCTTTCCCTATTCATCATCATGAATTGCTCATGCATTTTATTGGTTATGAATGTGGCATAGTCATACATGATGGCAGGGGGCTTCCCTGGAGTAAATATGGCTAATAACTGGAACATTGTCTCATCTACAATCTCCCCTGTCTTGCATCCTAAGATGTAGGAAATCATATCCACCGTGAGCCTGCCTGTTTTATTGAATGAAACCTGATGATACGGTGGAGGATGGTCACTCTGATATCTCGGTATCATGAACAGCTGATTAACTCTTATTATCTCTGCTTTGGAAAGCCTTGGACTGCTATCAATCAGATGTTTCAGGGTGAGAGGAACCAAGGACTGGGGAGGCTCATAATATAGCATTTGATTGATAGATTGAGGAGTGATATGGAACAACACTGACCCATCTGGGCTGAGGATTGCCCTCAAAGTGGGTTCATAGCGAGAATGGCAGAGATGGATAAATTAGGCATCACATTGACTTCTGGGAGGTAATAGACAGGCATACTGGATTGCCAAATTCCCAGGGGATCAGTATTATTTTTATAACTGTTCTTGAATTGGCAAACAGTTAAAAGGTGGGATTCAAGCCCCCTCATATCCTCAATCTGGAAATCTATGTCTGCTAGAGGTATCCACTCTAAATTCATGTGTGTGGCATTCAGAGGATCAATATTTAGGGCAACTGGGGCCTCCATGTCTTGTATTGCTTTGATTGAATGGAATAGAGGCGAAATAACAACCGGAGGCGGAAATTGAGGCTCCGCGAACAGCACGACGGGCACAGCTAGTGATTTGCTTTTGAATGGGCCTCATAATACAGGGTTTATGGAACGCTGAAGAGTGACAGTACTCTAGCTAGACGCCTTAACCAGAATGGGTCGAAACTAGAGGCTCAGTGGGCACTCGACACAATGCGGAGAGGAGGGGAACTGAATTTCTCCTGGGGAGCACCAGTTCGCAGATGGGACAGGAAACTCAGGTGTTTCTTTTAGGAACAAAGGCTAGAACCAACGAAGCATAATTTAGTTGGGCAGCTCAGCTGAGTAACCCACAGATTTTAGTATTTCGCGGGCGACCATGAACAAACAGAGGGGAGGAATAACCCTTTCACCGAAGAGAATGGCTCAGGGTTTCAGTCTGCAGAGAACAACCAGCTCAAATGATAGGTGCAGAGTAATGGGGGACTGGCGGGAGTAGTTTTACCAGCTAAAAACAATTTTATTCGGAATTTTGAGCAGAGAAGCACGAAAACAACTTTTTGGGTAAAAATTGGGTAAAGACCTATTATGAGGGCGCCAGAGGCACTTGATAGGACGAATTGAGCTGCTGAGACAAACTACGGTGCCGAATTTGCAGGTTGGTTGGTCGTTGAAGTCTTGGAAGTGTAAAAATAATTGAAATCGCATGCGCGTTGCTTTCACAGTAAAAAACAAAAATGAACTAAAATAGTCGTTTTCACGACTTTTAACTCAACTTTCCAGAATTTTGGCGCTTTTTGGGATTTTTGGCGTTTTCTGAGGATTACGTCATCATGACGTATTTTTTGTCGCGTAGCAGGTACAGATGATGTCGTGGCGGCTGACGTGGATGATGACGTGGCAGTGGACACCGTGGCAGATTGATGACGTCAGCAGGTGACCTGGCACAAGTAGAGCATGGTGGCAGGTGATGTGCCAGGGTGACGCGGCGCTAATAACAAGCGGGGAGGAGAAGGCAGTTTTGGATTGCATTGGACCGCTTTTGTTATGGAAGCAGTTTGTGTCAGGGGCAGCCCGATGCAATCGGATGCTGCCAGCTGTCTCAACGTACGACGGTAAAACCGTCAGACATCGGGTGCTAACGCACCAACATAAAAGGGCGCCCGATATGCGTAATAGCCGTTGGATCTAAGGAAGGCGATCTGATGGTGGACAGGAGGAAGAGGTGTGCGGGGTTTAGCACAAGTGTGCGCGGTTTAAACAATGAAATATTTGCGGCCGCGGGTGGGTTTGGACCTTAGGTTAAGGTTAGAATAATTTCGGGTTTCGACTATTTACCAATCAAATATTGATAAATCCCAGGGATGAAAGTGGGAAAGGGTTAATATGGTTATTTATTCGACCAAGAGTCAAATAAATCCCGAGTGAACGCGGAGGGACTAACAGCGGGCCCCAAATGGACCTAATGTTTTCCCAACTTTGGTTTATTTGGCTATAATTGCCAAGGGGTGGGATATTTAGTATTTATTGGGATTTTTATATAGTCTCTTTTAGAGTAGGGTTAGGGAAACATGGTATAGGGAGCTATATAATAGAATTAGATGTTAACTTGGGTTCTGATAAATGACAAGAGATGTGGGGATGCTAAGCTTATGGATTAGAAACTCAAGCATAAGGAAATGAATGGATTATGTAGAAATTAATATTTACACAAGAAATGTGGCTTCTTTTCACTAAGTCAACTCAATTGTCAACTTGGTTTTAGTAAGAAATGAAGTGAAACTGGATTACTTGAGAAGATCTCAAGGTTCTTAGAGGAATGTTAGTTAGATGATTTCTTGGGGGAAAGGAAAGGGAAATTAGTAATGCTTCCTTGTTGTACTGCCAGCCAACTGCTAAGATGCCAACTTATACATGCTATGGGTCCTCCTTTTGATAAACCAAATGGTAATACCATCTTTACTTCTGCAGCCTCACACTACCTACCGAGCCTAGCAATCCTAACATTTTTTCTTCACTTGAATTGGGTGCACTTGCATTAGCAGACCCTCAATGTGCTCCTTTTCTTTTTTGAATGCCCTCATGTCTAAATCTACCCTTATCTCTTCCAAGGGCCCAGATTAAGCAATTGGGCTCCTTTGGTTCTCTACCTATCTAAAATCTTCCAAGATTAGGTTGTTTGGCAAGATCATTGATTCTCTATATTCTGCAACAGAAAATTGAAACCTAGGGGGACCAGGATTAAACTGTTTGGACCTCCCTTTAGATGAGAACTTTACAAAAATGGAATACTTCTTCAAAATTAGAATGCAGTGGATGAACTTTGAGTAGCATTCTCTCATGGCCACTTTCTTTGGTGTCTGTCAGCAAATATGGAGCATTGCAGCATGCAAAGTATGACATATTTGGCCTGTAAAAATGTCAATCATGAAATATGAGTAACCTGCTGCAGCAGGAGGCTAACACATGCAATCAAAGAAATGCCGATGAGGATTACGCAATTCATATTTGTGGAATTTCCCAATTAAATATGGGCTAATTCCCTAGGAAACTACACAAGGAAATAGGGACTTGGGAAAGCATCAAATTGGTTAAGTATTGGTCTGGGATTGTCTAGGTAGTTGTGATATAGATAGAGATAGTGCATAGGTTGCTCGGGCTTGTGCAAAGCATTGTAATACTCTCATATTTTCTGACTAATGCAATATACAGATAGTAAGGGTTTTTAGCTGTGGCTTTCCCCAGGAAATCATTATGTAATGTGTTGATTGAATTCTTTCTCTTGTATGCTTGGTGATTCCGCAATCATTTAATTCTTTCCATTGATGAGTAGAGTAGATTCAATTCTATTATTTTAGCATATTACAATTAGCATTCTGAATCTACAAGGAATTTCTACATGGTATCAGAGATGAAATCACTATAGAAGAGGAGAATATGAGTTTGTCTTTTGCAAGAGAAATCAAATTTGCAGTATCATACTTCAAAGCCAGTAGGATGTTGTTTAACGGATTAAGACTCTAATATGCCCTTGCAGGTAGTTTGAAATATATTGGTTGGAAGGACAGGATGGAGGAAGTGTTGTAAGACAACATGCTTAAGGAATTCATAGACAAAGATATTCCTCAGCCAGCTAATGCTCAAGATCTGGAAGAATGGAGAAAGTGTGTGGCAAAGGCGAGAAGGATTATCCTAAAAGGAGTTCGAGATCATATTGTCTCAAACCTCCATGGTAAGGAAAATCCGTTTGCAATGTCGAAGGCCTTGACAAGTCTGTTTTAAAATAACAATGACCAGAGGAAGCTGGCACTGAAGGACAAGCTCATAAAGATCAAGATGGAGAAGGGTGACACAATACCAAAGCACTTGACCAAGTTCACCCAATGTCAAGATGAGTTTGGAAGTGTCAGTTTGTAGTTGTTGAAGACGATCTGGTGATCCTATCACTTCTAGGACTTCCCAAGAGCTGGCACAACTACTAGGACTCAATTAATGGGAGGGAGAAGCTACCAATCTAGGAGCAATTGTGGTCTGAACTGGTACAAGAAGAGATTCGGCGGAACACCAAAGATGGATCCTCATCCAAGCATGATGATGAGGAGAATTGTGCCTTAGATGGGAAGGCAGAGAAAGGGAAGGGTAATTCAGCCCATTCCAAATCAGATTCTAGTTAGGGCAGAAAGAAGAAGGACATGTGGAAGATTAAATGTTTTTATTGTCACGAGCTAGGACATTCTGCCACAAAGTGTCTACACAAGAAGGTCGGTAAGAAGACCTCAAGAGGAGCAGTAGGTGAAGCTCTTACTTCAAAATTCAAACTGGATTTCACCCTCATCACTTGCATGGTGACATCGGTGATGGGTAGTGTGTGGTACCTAGTTAGTGGAGCCTCACTCGATATGACCGACAATAAAGAGTTATTTAGTGACTTGGAGGAGAAGGACCTCCATATGCACTTCGAGATGGGAGATGATGGGAGGTATAGCACGACTGACGTCAATATTGTTACCTTTCAAAGGGATTCTAGTTCTCCTCTCACATTAAAAAGATGTCATGTATGTTCCAGGTCGAAAGAATAATTTGGTTCTAGTTGCCATGTTAGAGTATTGTGGCTACGATGTGATATTTAGCAAAGGAAAGGTTTTTCTTAGACAAATCGCCATGGGACAGGTGAAACAGATCTGTGTGCGAATCAAGAATTTGTATGCACTTGAGGTAAATATGCATGCAAATCCTTGAGGAGAAAGGCAAAGGTTAGTGAATCAGTGATTGAGAGGGAGAATGAATTACCTCTCAACATGCAACCTCAGCAAGATGCGGAGCAACCAAAATTGGAGAAGCAAAGAGGAGAACAAGTGGAGACATCCACTCAAGCAAAGACCTCCATTATGGGGAAAGTTCGATCCAAGTGGGCAGAGGGAGAACATGAAGCCATACCTCTAGGTGAGATGTGGGGCGATGTGAAGCAATAGTCCCAAGAGTGAAGAAATTTGGGCAAGATCCATTGAGGTGTTTTTTTGCCTCATGGATCATTACCTTGCTATGGGAGACCACAGTATTCAATAGCAGAAAGATCATTGTCAGTCGGATACTAAGGAGTGCAAAGCGTTGACAACAGAGCAGGAGGCTCAGTAGCAAAGTCAACAGTGACACAATTTTCCCAGTAGATATGTGCAAACACATTTGATTCAGTTTATTTTGTTTGGATGCTTGTTTGGGTTACAGATGTTGCAGTAGCAACAACGACAGTGACAAGTGTTGCATGCAGAACATTCAAAAGGTACCAGATTGGGATAGAGTTGAATTCCTTTCTTGTTGAGAGGGAGTGTTGAAAATAACAAAAAGAAATGTTGAAAATAACAACAAGAAATGTTGAAAATAACATCAAGAAAGATCCTGATTTAATTTTGTCCTTGAATTAAATTAGGAATTAAATTGTAGTTCTAATTCTCATAACAACTTGTAATAGTTAACTAGGTTAATTTGACTTAGTTGACTCAGTTAATTTGAGTTGGGAGTCTATCTAGAGTCATGTAGAGTGGTTTCTAAATTTTAGGGGCCCATGTTGAGTTATTTTGAGTTGTAATTATTTAATTCAGTTTAACTGAGTTAAATTTAGTTAAACTAGTTCTAACTAATGGAGGAATTAGTGGGAAATCTAGTAGTGGGGTGTAACATGCAATAGTGGGGTGTAACCAACACTGATCAACCAGGAAACTAAATATTCACTCATAATTAACTCACACATGTCAGATCAGAGAAAGACCTAGAGTTTAGAGTTCAGGGAAAATGTACTATCAATTTTATAATCATCTGAATTGTACAGGTGGTGCATGCAATCAGAGGAATGCCTATGAGGATTGTGCAATTCATATTTCTGGAATTTCCCAATTAAATATGGACTAATTCCATAGGAAACTGCGCAAGGAAATAGGGACTTGGGCAAGAAAAAAATTCATTAAGTATTGGCCTGGGCTTGTCTAGGAAGTTGTGAGACAGATAGAGATAGTGCATAGGTTGCTCGGGCTTGAGCAAAGCAATGTAATCTTCTCATATTTTCTAACTAATGAAATACACAGATAGCAAATTTTTTTAGTTGTGGCTTTCCCCAGGATATCATTGTGTAATGTGTTGATTGAATTATTTCTCTTGTATGCTTCGTGATTTCGCGATTGTTAAATTTTTTCTGTTGATGAGTAGAGTAGATTCAAGTCTATTGTTTTAGCATACTACAATTAGCAATTTGAATCTACAAGGAATTTCTACAAAGCTTGTGGGCCCTCTAGAAGTTGATTAAGGTTGAATATATCAAAGGGCTAGTGGAGTTAGTGATTGATTTGGTCAAGAAGCCTTCCTCAACCAAATTTGAAGCATGTGAAAGATTTGTTGAGTCTTCCATAACTTGTTGCATTTTTTGAGTTAATCATCTCAAAAAATGTTAAATATAAGAAGGCATTGAGACTATTTGGTTGGTTGTTGTGAGAGTGTGAGAGTATACCATTGTGGAGGCATTGTGAGTGAGTAGAGATTGTTGCAAATACTCACATTGTATTGCAAACATATTTCATAATTGTATATACAGATTTTTTAGATGATTTGTATTACAGAGTGGAGAAGTATTGGTAGTTTGTGGTGTGTCTGAGAGCAATGCTTTGGTGTGAGTAGAAGTGAAGAAATTCCATCCTCCAGGTCAGATTTTTGTTTTAGATTTTATGAGCAGAATGTTAGAGCTATTGGGTTGCTCATGTTGAGCAAATTGAGAACCTAGTCTGAAAATATATGAAACGAGGTTTGCATGGAAGAAGTGAAGGTGTGGAGGCTTAAGTAGAGACAATATTTTGGTGAATTCAGTAGTAGGAAGATTTTTCTCCATCCAATAGGAGTTGGATAGTCCAATAGTAGTTGGGTGAGGATCGTTGGTCATGGGAGCTTCCAATGGATGGTAGTCCATAGATCCGTGAGAGAACAGATTTCTGAATTGATTGATGCCAGCATACTGTAGAGAAATCCAATTCTTCCATCTTATGGGTGTAATCTAATCCATGTATAATTTTCTTAGCAGATAATAAAAATAATTAAGCAACGCAGCAGTAGCAGGGTGGTTTTCTCCCGAAAGGGTTTCCATCATAAATACTTTGTTCTTATGTGTGCATGCTTATGCTATTATTTTTCATGGTTATTATGGTCTCAGTTTATTGTTGCTTTATGTTTTGATGAGATAATATGTGAATGTTCATAAATAATAGACATTGAAGAAAACGAATTAAATTGGTGAAATTTTATACAAAGGTCATCGCTATTGATTCACCCCCCCTTAGTAGTGAATATATTTACAACAAGGTGTTGCAAAAAAATCGTTGTAGAACCGATAATGTTGGGGAAGGTACAACTGTGTTATGCACATTGACATCTGTAGCAATTGCAAGATTTTCTAGAATGCTACAATGTAGCAGAGTAAGGAGAGGATCAGGACAATCCTTGAAACATTCAAATTCTAAAAGTGGAAGGCGAATGCATAATAGGTGGACCACTATTGTATTTTTCACAATATGCACAACCTATCAGAACTCGGGAGGTGAATATTGGGAAAGAGGAAAGTCCCAATATGGTGGAGATTGGGGATTATTGAGACAACAATGCCTCAAAAATATGGTACACCTGCTATGTGAATACTAGGATTTTTCGCCCTCACCTTTGAATAGATGAAGTGAATTTTCGAGTTAGGAGGAATGATAATTCCCTTAAAACCCAATTTGAAGGCCTTAAAACAACAACCTTACCAATTGGATCATATTTATAAGCATAAATTCAAACATGAATGGGAGAAAATGTTGTAAGTAGGAATCACTAGATTAGTGGAGGAATCATAATGGATAAGCCCGATGGTGATTCAAAACAAGAAAACAAGGGAAATCAGGATTTGTGTGGACCTGACAAAGTTGAACAATGCTTGTGCACACAACCCCATCCTCACCCCATTCACAAACAAAATTTTGGAGAACGTGGGAGGAAAGGAGGCCTATTCCTTCACCTATGGGTTTTCAAGGTACCATCAGGTGAGGATCACTAAGGAAGATCGCCATAAAACCACCTTTGCAGTGAAATGGGGTTATTTTCAATATATAGTATTGTAGTTCAGCCTGAAGAATGCACCAACTATTTTTTCGAGGATAATAGTGGCAACATTCAAAGAATTTATCCATAAATTCTTGGAAGTTTATTTGGATGATTGGATAGTGTTCAATCTGTTGAAGACGTGCACACAGGTGCTACACCTGGTATTAGACATGTGTAGACAATTACAAATCTCTCTAAATATTAAGAAATGCACATTTTGTGCTCCTTTTGGTATAATGATGGGGCATGTTGTCTGCAAACACGGGTTGTTGGTGGATATGGCCAATATTGTCACTAGAGTGGACATGCCGCCACCTACCTTAGTGGGGTAATTGAGACCTACTTTAGGACATACAAGGTATTACCGAAAATTTATACAAGGATATGTTAAGATCACAACACCCATGCAGAGATCATTAAAGAAAGGAGTAGATTTTAGTGGATAGAGGAGTGTCAGCAAGCCTTGGACACCCTAAATTAGAAGATGGTGTCTATACCTATCTTGGTATTTATGGACTAGAATAAAAAGTTCCATGTGCATGTGGATGCATCATCATTTGTCACACTAGGTGTGATCTTGGCTCAACTTAGGGTAGGAGACATTGATCACCCTATCACATTTTCTAATAGAAAGTTGTCAACCACGAAACATAACTATACCATTATTAAAAGAGAATGGTTGGCGATGGTGGATTCCCTATAGAAGTTCAGACACTATCTATTGGGTAATAAGTTCAAGTTTTAGACTAGTCATTCTAGCCTAAGATACCTCATCAATAAGCCTGTGTTGTGGGGAGAATTTGTCGGTGGTTCATATACTTTTAGAAATATGATTTTCAGGTGTTGGTCAAACCAAGAAATATAAATACAAGGCCAAATCATATATTATATTTGACTTCAAGCGAACAAGCATAGAATTTGGATGATAACCTATTAGACACGTAATTATTCAAAGTTACTATGGTGGACAACTACTTTTGCAGAAATTGCGTAGTTTCTAAGTATTGAGATGGCACCAAAAGACAATACATTGGCATAGAAGAAACAATTAGTGGTTAAAGCAGTAGATTACCAGTTAATTTCTGAAGCTCTGTATAAACTCAAAGCAGATGGGATTTTGCATAGGTTTATGATGGAGCACAAGTGACCCATGGTCTTAGTAGAAGCACTTACAATGGTCGCATGAGGACACTACGCAGGGCGACTTACGGTGCAGAAGATCTTGTGTGTTGAACTTTGGTGGCCCACAATGCATGTTGATGCGAAGGAATTTTGCAGGACTCACGAAATATGTCTATGAGTAGGAAGGTCATCCAAATGAGATGAAATTCCCATAAACCCACAACTCACATTACAACTATTTGATAAGTGGGCCATCAATTTTATTGGACCAATTGACCCACCCGCAAGGAGGACTGTTGCGCAGTATATCATTCCCACCACAGATTATTTGACAAGATGGGATGAGTCTTCACTAGTAAGAGATTGTAGCACAGAGACTGTTGCACAGTTTTTGTTCAAAAATGTGGTGACTAAATTCAAATGTACAAGGATCTTAATCAGTGATCAGGAGACACATTTTTTGGATAATTCTATCACAACGTTGATAAAGGAGATTTTGATCTACCATCAGAAAAGTACTCCATACCACCCCCAGCCAAACATAAGAGTGAAGGCCTTTAATAAGATCATGTAAACCACAATCACCAAGGTATTTAATGTGTAGCACGATGATTAGGACGTAAGGATCCTCGTAGTCTTATGGGCATATAGAACTATGTGTAAGAATTTGACTAGGTAAACACCTTTTCGATTCATATACATGATGGAAATTGTCATGCCAATGGATTTTCTGGTACTTAGCCTGCGCATTGCACTAGCCACATGGATGACAAAAGATGATGTGGTGGAACAGTGACTACAATACCTAGTAGAGTTAGAAGAGGATTGAGTGCTAGCTAGTTTCCAGCAGGAAGGAAGAAGGCCCAAGATAAAGCATGGCACAACTAGATGATCAAGCAACAAACATTCCAAATGGGGTATTTAGTATTTTTATATGATAATAAATTTTTCTGACATCCAGATAAATTCTAGATGCACTAGAAGGGACCATATATCATCCAACATATGATTGATGTGGGCACAGTATAGTTAAGGAACTTGGATGGCACCCCACACGAAGGACTTATCAATGGGAGCAAGATGAAATTGTATAGAGACAGTTGGGCTCCTACGCACTCTATGTAGATAAGGTAGAGGTGCAGTCTACCAGTTGTATATAAATAAGGTGGACTGATGTTAGGTGGTAGGAAAATTAGAGTAGGATGAGTTAACGTTGGAGTTACCTATTCAGTTCTATTTGTAAATAGCTTGAACAATGAACACTTGAGGAGCTACCGCGTCAGATTACACAACGGGCCATGTTGGGGGTCGCTTACCCAGAGTTGGTGACTAACAATGACAATGCGATTAGGTGAGTGGCGCAGTAATCACAGTGGAAGTGAGTGTGAGTAATCACAGTAGAAGTGAGTGTGAGTCTCATCAATACAACTGTACACTCGGAAGTCGAACAGAAATAAGTCACTAGGAACTCAACAAGTACAAAATCTTATGGACAATCAGTGGGCATACCTCAGGCGAACAAATCGTAATCATGAGAAACACAAGTACTTGACATGGAAATTTCCATTAAAATATTATAATTACAATGGGAAAAGGAATATGTCCTTTCCCCTATTGTGAAAGGACACCAGTTATGATGGAAGATCATGTGAGATTATGGCACCATAATGAAATAATGGCTCAAGAGTGCGAGGAATGGGAATACGAGAGTACAAATTTATGAATGAATGCATGTGTGGGCATGGTAACAACTAGCTAGTAAGAGATTGGACTTGGTGAGTGAGGTTTTTTGGAGCTCTGCAACCCTAATGGTCACGCGGCCATGAGGTAGGCGGTGCGGAAAACCACAAATTGTAGTCAGAAACCGGCACTGAAACCAAGAGATTACAGCAATGACAAAGGAAGACAAGAGGGGAGAGATCCCCTCATATAGAGACACACGGCAGGAGAAGGACAGAGCAATAGCAATCTGGACAAGGAGACGAAGACACAGGGACTTGTTCTCGGAGCAAGATGGTAGGCAGGCAGTAGAGGCAAGTGCTTACCATGCACAGTGGAAAGACCAAGATTCATTATTCCAATGAATAAACTGGAGCGCTATAGAAGCTACATGAAGGACCATGCACTAATATGCAAGTTTATTGGAGTTTGGTCGTCGGAAAAGGACCTCACCAGATGGATCTAGCAAAAATGGCAACCCTAAGGCCACATAGAGCTAAAGCTGGGAGCAAGAGGCTTCTTTACGGTAATTTTCTCAAACCTACAAGATAAGAGAGAGTGTTTGAAAATGGTCCCTATTTCCATTATAATGCAGGATTGTTCATGAGGTACTGGGAGGAATGTTATAACCCTGATAAAGAAAAATTCTTAGCAGCCCCGGTTTGGGTAAGACCGTTCGAATTACTTATGGATTTCTGGGATCCAAAGATCCTAGAGGGAATAGAAAATACCATAGGAAGCTTTGTAAAAATAGTTGAATCAACAAAGAAGGCAAGATACACTTCGTATGCAAGAATCTGTGTTTATATGAACATAGCCGACCCGATCTCGGGGTTAGTCGAGCTAGAACACCATGAGGAGGTACGGAAACAAACGTTGGACTACGAGCATATCCCTTTCAGATGCAGAAGGTGTCATGAATATGGACATTATTTCAAGGAATTCCCTCTTAACACGGAAGAGGAAGAATGAAGAAACAAGAAACAGAGGAAAAATCAAGAAGATAAAGAAGGGTTCCAGGAGATAAAAAAAAACAAAAACAAAAAAAGACTTACAAAGGAAAACCCTAAGGGAGGAAGAAGGGAACAACAAACCAAACCAAATAAGTCAAACAAATTTGAAGTTCTACAAGAAGAAGAAGAAGATAAGGAAATTCGAATAATGGACTATCAGGAGGAGAAAGGGCAAGAGGGCAGCACAAGCCAAGGCACAAAACATACTAAGAGAAAAACCCAAAGTGAATCAACAGAAAAGGAAGGAAAGGAAAAGGGAGAGAAAATGGAAAATGAAGTAATGGAAATCGATATCAGCAGAGTGGAAGATCCAATGTTAGAAGAAGAAATCCTGAGGAAACTTCTAGATGAATGGAGACACTCGGATGAAAGGTTCATCCCAGAAGAGGAAAAAACATTATACAGAGAAACATTTCAAAAATACAAAGAAAAACAAGATCAGGGAAAGACAGAAATGGTTGAACAACTAGGCATCCAACCAGATAATAATCAAGACCAACAAAGTAAAGCGAAAGGAGGAAAACAAAGAGGTAGGTGGAATATTCAGGAATCGATACAGATTATGGGGGAAATGTTAGTGAACACTGGAAGAGTAGTGATCTGATAATCACCCTATGAGTGACCTCAGCTGAAGATTTGTTAAACAAAAGGTATTATAGACTCATGTGTTGGTGTGTGCTCTGTGTTATTGAAACAACAGATCAATCGGATTGCCAATACACAGACATTTTAAATGGAAAGACAGCAGAGAAATATAGTAAGTAGTACTAGACACAAACAGTTTTAATAAGGAGTTCACCCAATTCTCTAGGGCTACATCTCCAGTCCAACTTCAGTGGTGGCCTTGTTGTATTATGTCTTACAGCAGAGAATTTACAATACAGGGACTCAATATGAGTTCTCCTTACAGCAGATTTTGCTTGACAGGGTGGTTCTTGGATTCCCCAAGCCACTCAGAGTTCACAGACTCTTTTTCTACCTACTAGCTTTGTGACCTTTGTTTTACAGTGGAAAGAGCCAACTGTGGTACTCAATCCAGACAGATCCCTTTATGGGAAGGCTCGAATCTTCCAGCTCTCTGGTGCTTGATGTTGCCTGTGGTCAGCTCGGCCCTCTATCTCTTCTGCTTGGCTTTACTACTCTCTGTGTTCAGTCCTCATCTCAGGGTTCACTGTTCACTGTCTCTCGGATTCTTCTCCTAATTCTCCCTCTTCCCCTTTCGACTGTCTCTCTATTCATGGTTTTAATCAGTCGATCCTATGCCTGTTCGATTCTTCTCCCACTTACGCCGATTCTCCTCCCACTTGCGCCGATTCTCCTCCTGCAGTTGTGCTTGGAGTTCCCTGTTCAACGTCAGCATGAATGCTCAGGGAGTGCCACGTGCCTCCATCTAACTGGTGTCAGCATGCTTCATCGGCTCGTTCCTCCGGTTAAGTCGCGAATACGCTCTTCCTCCACCATGGCAGTCAACGGATTCCAAATCCCTTTTAAATCACAGTTTATTTCCCTAATGATTCAGCTTCTTTCCATGGGGCGCAATCTCAGCCATCTGATCTGGGCTCCTCCAGATCCAACGTCATGTGCACGTCGAGCGAGGTTAACTTGCTCAACCATTAACGTGCGATCACGGCAGTTTTTCTCTCACCTCCGCTGCCACGCGTCGATCGCTGATTGTGATCGCTCCGCTTTCTCCAAAACCGCTTACCGTTCAAGGGCGTCTTGATCAAACTGCCAGTTTCCAGGCCGTGGTTCCCACCGTCGTACATTGGTGCTCCTCTGGCTCCCAACGTGACCAAGTGCTTAAGGCTCCCCATTTCGGCCATGTTCGCCTAGCGATGCGCGATTTCAAAATCGTCTCCTTTTCCCGATCTGGGGCTCCCGGGGGCTATTTTGGCCTCCTGCGCAATCTCCATGGGCCTCGATCAGCATGCTTTGACTGAGGTCCTCATCGTTTCGTGCCGGCTGCCATGGCCACTGGTTTAGGGGGTTTTTGATGTTGTTTTGGATTTCATTAAGGATTTGTTTCGTCCCGATACAATCAAGGTGCTTTGTTAATCATTTATGGATCTGATTCGGATCACGGCCTCCCTACTGAAAAAGCTTTTGGACCACCAAAAGTTGGTTTTCCTCAAGCATCGACTAAGTGAGGAAACTGCTACCTCACTTGTCCAATCTCAATCCATTTCACACTGCTTGGCTTCCAATCTTTAAGCCCAATCCTGAGGTACTCCACCTGTCCACTGCATGTCATCCTCACCTTCCTATCTAGCACTGTGTCTTCCTGCAACTCATTAAGATATTTAGGTAGCAGGTCATCAACAGAAGGTAATTGACTTTTCTCTTCAGGGTCCTCAATCATTGAAGGCTCAAACAACCTCAAGCAGTCTACGTTCACGACTGAGTAGATGTGCATGCAAGCTAGCAGATAAAAGCGGAAGGCATTTTCACCAATTTTCTCAAGTATCCTGAAGGGTCCATACCTGATAGGTTTTAGCTTTTTACCATCACCTTGCATTTTTTCCTTGCTGATATACAGCCAGACTTGGTCTCCAACTTGAAAACTATGCTCCATTCGATGCTTATAATGCCTAGCCTTGTACTTGGCCTAGCTCTTTTCCAGTTGTTCCTGTACTGCCTGGTGGATCTCCTGGATCTATTCAATGAACCTAGTTGCCATGTCCACATCACTGTGTCCATCAACCATGGTATCTTTACCAAAGACAAAATCCAAAGGAGACCTTGGTATAAAACCAAAACAGGTCTCAAAAGGAGATCTCTGTGTAGAAGAGTGTTTGGCTCTATTGTAAGCATGTTGCACATAACACAAGTGTTCATCCCAAAGTTTAGGGTGTTTACTGTAATATCCTCTCAGTAACTGGATCACTGTCCTGTTAACTACTTCTGTCTGGCCATCTGTTTGTGGATGAAAAGTTGTGCTTTTCTTCAAATGGGTGTCCATTAGTTCCCACAGACTGGACCAAAACTTTCCCACAAATTGGGTGTCTCGATCAGATATAATAGAAGTGGGTAGTCCAAAATGAACCCATACATGTTCAAAGAATAGTTTTGCAGTTTGTTCAGCTATAATCTGCTTACTACAGGGTATCAAAATACACATTTTGCTGAACCTATCCACAACAACATATAAATAATCATGACCTTTCCTAGATTTAGGCATTCCTCCAACAAAATCCATGGAAATGCTTTCCAAAGGGTGAGAAGGAACTGGCAAGGGAGTGTACAAGCCTAGTTTTCTATTGTTGGGCTTGCTTTTAGCACACATGGCACACCCCTTTACATATCTAGAAACTGTCTCACTCATTTTCAGCCAATAACAGAACCTTTGTAGTTGTGCAACTGTCTTACTTACCCCAAAGTGACCTGATATAAGATAAGTGTGTGCTTCCCTAATTATCTTTGCTCTCTCAGTTTGTGGAATGCAGAGTTTCCCACAATGACATAAGAGTCGGTCGTTCACATGATAGTCCAATTCTTCTATTCTTTTGCCTTAACTCAAAGTTGCATATACATCTTTAAAGTCCATATCCTGAGCATATTGTTCTATGTAGCTTTCATGCAGCACAGAATTATGCTTAAGTATGGTAGATGCATTTATAATGGGTCTAGATAACATGTCTGCAACCTTCTTATGTATGCCCTTTTTATATCTGATGACTAAATGAAACTGTTGTAGAAACCCCATCCATCTGTAATGTCTTGATTGCTGCAATTTAGTTTTGGAGTGTAGGTATTGAAGTGGCTGATGATCAGTATGTATTACTGTTTCTTTGCCCATTAAGTAATGTTTCCACTTTTTCACACTCTGAACTAATGCATACAATTCTTTATCATAGGTAGGATAGTTAACTACAGCAGGATTAAAAGTCTCAGAATGATAACATATGGGTTTACCGTGTTGTCTCAACACTGCTCCCATGGCATAGTCACTGACATCAGTTTGGATCTCAAATGGTCTTTGTAGATCTGGCAGTGCTAGTACAGGTGTTGTACTAATCCTTTCTTTCAAGGTGTCGAAGGCTTTCTGTTGTTTGCCTCCCCACTGAAACACCTTGTTCAATCCTGTCAAAGCATGTAAGGGAGTTGCAATTAAGGAAAAGTTTGAAATAAACTTCCACCAATATTGTGCTGCTCCTAAGAAGCTTCTCACTTCTGTAGCAGACTTGGGTTTAGGCCAGTTAATGATGACTGCCACTTTAGAGGGATCTATTTTCAATTCACCTCCCCCTACTATATGACCCAAATAATTTAGAGAGGTTTTGTCAAATTCACATTTGGAGAGTTTAACATAAAGTTTTTCTCTTTCCAAAACATCTAATGTCTGCTTAACATGCTTTAAATGTTCTTCCCACGTTTTACTAAAAATCAAAATGTCATTCAGATACACAATAACAAAATCATCAAGAAAAGGTCTGAGTACATCATTCATTAATCCCATGAAAGTAGCAGGGGCATTGGTCAAGCCATAATGCATAGCCAGCCATTCATACAATCCCTGATTTGTTTTGAAAGCAATCTTCCATGCATCTTGCTCTACAACTCTGACCTGATGGTATCCACTGTGCAAATCCAGCTTGGTGAAATAGACAGCTTCCTTCAATTGATCTAAAAGATCATCTATACAAGGAAGGGGATAATGATTTTTGATTGTTATCTTATTCAGTGCTCGGTAGTCAATGCACAT
>APFE030644323.1:14697-58169 GCA_000404065.3 Pinus taeda | reverse complement strand
GCCTTCCCACCAAACCAAGGCAGTGCCTCCTAGGCGTAGGCTTGCCAGCTGAATCTTACTCTTGTCTGAGTCTATGTTCTGTACTCTGCAATACACATCAATTTGTCTAATCCAATTGTCCAACTTTTTAGCATTTAGTTCTCCATCATATATAGGCAAGTCAAATTTGACATCCAGTTTAATCAACGATGCTTTCTTATTATGCACAGGGCTACTAGGAGGTGTAGGAAAGCTTTCTTCTTTTCCCTTTCCCTTTGAGTGGTCATGAGAATGAGATTCATCTTCTTCTTTTTATTGTTTAGAGCCTGATGAATCTTCATCCTTGTGCTTTCTAAAGTCTCTATACATTTCTTCTACCATAGACTTTATAGCTAGGAAACTTTCTATGAATTGAGGGTCTAGCCCTACGGAACCTTCTTCTGACATTGTCTTCCAAGAATAGACTCTTCCAATTTCAGGATTAGTTTCCACCAACTCTCCTTCTCCTAATTTGAGCTTTGATCTAGTGATCATTCACAGCTAAACCAACACAATCTTGTCTAACCTTATAGCCTGAAGCTCTGATACCACTTGATCTGATAATCACCCTATGAGTGACCTCAGTTGAAGATTCGTTAAACAAAAGGTATTACAGACTCATGTGCTGATGTGTGCTTTGTGTTATTGAAACAACAGATCGATCAGATTGCCAATATACAGACATTTTAAATGGAAAGACAACAGAGAAATACAGTAAGCAGTACTAGACAAAAATAGTTTTAATAAGAAGTTCACCCTATTCTCCAGGGCTACGTCTCCGGTCCAGCTTCAGTGGTGGCCTTGTTTTATTATGTCTTACAGTAGAGAATTTACAATACAGGGACTCAATATGAGTTCTCCTGACAGCAGATTTTGCTTGGTAGGGTGGTTCTTGGATTCCCCAAGCCACTCAGAGTTCACAAACTCTTTTGCTACCTACCAGGTTTGTGACCTTTGGTCTACAGTGGCAAGAGCCAACTGTGGTACTCAATCCAGACAGATCCCTTTATGGGAAGGCTCGAATCTTCCATCTCTCTGGTGCTCGATGTTGCTTGTGGTCAGCTCGGCCCTTTGTCTCCTTTGCTTGGCTTTACTGCTCTCTGTGTTCAGTCCTCCTCTCAAGGTTCACTATTCACTGTCTCTCGGATTCTTCTCCTAATTCTCCCTCTTCCCCTTTAGACTGTCTCTCTGTTCATGGCTTTAACCAGTCGATCCTATGCCTATTCGATTCTTCTCCCGCCTGCGCTGATTCGCCTCCTGCAATTGTGCTTGGAATTCCCTATTCAGCGTCAGCATCAACGCTCAGGGAGTTCCACGTGCCTCCATCTAACTGGTGTCAGCATGCTTCTTTGGCTCGTTCCTCTGGTTAAGTCGCGAATATGCTCTTCCTCCACCGTGGCGGTCAACGGATTCCACATCCCTTTTAAATCGCAGCTTAATTCCCTGTCAATTCCACTTCTTTCCATCGGGCACAATCTCAGCCGTCCGATCTGGGCTCCTCTAGATCCAATGTCATACGCACGTCGAGCGCAATTAACTTGCTCGACTGTTAATGCGCGATCACAGCGGTTTTTCTCTCACCTCCGCTGCCACGCATTGATCACTGATTTTGATCTCTCCGCTTTCTCCAAAACTGCTTACCGTTCAAGGGCCTCCCGATCAAACCACCAATTTCCAGTTCGTGGGTCCCACCGTCATACATTGGCGCTTTTTAACTTTTTCCACCTGCGGTCCTCTGGCTCCCAACGTGACTGAGTGCTTAAGGCTCCCCATTTCGACCCTATTCACCTAGCGATGAGCGATTTCAAAATCGCCTCCTTTTCCCGATCCGGGGCTCCCAGGGGCTATTTTGACCTCCTGCATAGTCTCCATGGGCCTTGGTCAACGTGCTTTGACCGAGGTCCTCGTCGTTTCGCGCCAGCTGCCATGGCCACTGGTTTAGGGGGTTTTTTACGTTGTTTTCGATTTCATTAAGGATTTGTTTCGTCCCGATATAGTCAAGGTGCTTTGTCAATCGTTTATGGATTCGATTCGGATCAAGTAGTTCCACTCTCGGTAGTATTCCATCAAACAAACCCAACCACCCAACGATAATTACATCTTGGAATATACGAGGACTTAACAGCAAATGTAAATAGAGATACCTAGCATAAAGGATAAAAAGAGAAAAACCCCAAATAATATTGTTACAGGAATCAAAAATAGCAGGGGATAAAATGGAGGAAATCTTAAACAAAATCAAACCTACATATGAATGTATGATAATTGATGCAAAAGGAAACGAGGGGGGGATTGAAATTTTATGGAACCTTGCAGAAGTCACAGTAGATTATTGGATAGCAATGAAAAGGATACTCACTAGGAGGTTCCGGCTTATAGGCCACAAAGAATGGTTATTGGTTTCGGTAGTATATGGACCCCATATACTAGTGGAAAGAGGAAGTTTCCTCCTTCAACTGCAACAGCTAGGAAACCTGCACAAAGAAAAGTTGTGGCTGATAGCCGAAGACTTTAATATGACAACCTCAAAGGGTGAAAAGAAAGGTGGACTGCAAAGAGAAGAACCAGACATGGAAAGATTCAGGGACATACAATCAGAACTGAAAATGATAGACATCCACGCCATTAATGGAAAATACACTTGGAACAATCGTAGAGGATGAAGCAAACAAATAACTTCTAGGCTTGACAGGTTCCTTGCAACAGAACATTTCATAGGGAAGGACATTTTCTAAGAAGCAACAATCCTACCCTGTCAGGGGTCCGATCATTGGCCCATAAAATTAGAAATCGCCATGAACCAACAAAAGCATAATAGACCTTTCAGGTTCGAGGCATTCTGGTTGAGAGATCCAACGTTCATAGAAAAAATGAAACATGCGTGGAAGGAGAATGAGACTGGAATGAACGGAAGAAATAAAATGTACACTCTAGAGCTAAGATTAAAAGATCTCAAAGGTAAAAGAAAGAAGTGGAATAGAGAGGAATTTGGAAATATTCAAAAAGACCAAGAAAAGCTTCAGATAGAAATGAAAAAAATCCAACAGAAAATCATAGAAGACAAGAGAACAGAAGAATTAGCATAGGAAGAAGGAACGGTACTAAACAGGCTGGAGGAAAGAAGAAAACAAGAGGAAATCTTATGGAGACAAAAATCGAGAATACAATGGCTGAAAGATGGGGAGAGAAATACGAAATTCTTCCATAAGGCTATGCAACAGCACAAACAACAAAACAGAATATTCTCTCTAAAAGATAGTCAAGGCAACAGGTTAACCCAGAAAGAGGAAATGGAGAACCTGCTGGTACAACACTTCAAAGGAATCTTGACCAAAATGCAAAACAGTAGAGAAGAAGATATAGCTAAAATAAGCCAATATATACCCAAAATGGTGAATAGAGAACAGAACATGGCACTCCTAAGGGTTATAACAGAAACAGAAGTAGAAGTGATGGCAATGGCAAATAACAAAGCACCAAGACCGAATGGATATACCTTGAAATTCTTCCAAGTCACATGGAGCTTCATGAGTCAAGATATTGTAAATGCGGTGGAACAATCTAGATGCACGAAAAAAATGCACCCGACTTTGAATGCTACCTTCCTCGCCCTGATTCCTAAGACGGAAAAGGCTGAGGAACCACAAGGATTCAGACCGTTAGCACTATGTAATGTAATTTACAAAATTCCTAGCTACTATAATGGTGAATAGACTAAAACCTATACTACCAGAGCTGATTTCGTAGGAACAGGCGGGGTTTTTCAAAGGGAGACAAATAGTGGACGGAATTACAGTAGGTCAAGAAGCAATCCATTCACTGAAGAACTCAAAACACAAGGGGATGATGATCAAACTAGACTTAGCCAAAGCATATGACAAGCTAAGTTGGGAATATCTCCAGAAAATCCTCAAAGCTTATGGTTTTGATGACAGATGGATAGATTGGGTAATGTCCATGATAACTACGCCAGTCATGTCCATACTGCTAAATGGGACTCCTTTAGAAGCCTTTAACCCGTCCATAGGACTCAAGCAGGGTGATCCACTATCCCCGTTTCTGTTCATCCTAACTTTTGATGGTCTAGGAAGACTGATAAAATCTAAAGTGAATAGCGGATCGCTGAAAGGACTCAGACTGTGGGGAGATGAAATACCCCTAGACCATCAACAATTTGTGGATGATGTCATGTTGTATGGACAGGCCAACCTCAAAGAAGCAAAGCAATTAATGGAAATCCTTGACGAATTTACAAGAGCAATAGGTACTGAGATAAACAAAGAAAAATCAGAAATTTACTTCTTCAACGCTCAAATGACTTCCCAATCATTCCTAGCAAGAACCATGGGATTTAGAGTAGGGAAATTCCCCACTAAATATCTAGGCATTCAACTAAGTAATAAGCAAAATAGAATTGCTAACTGGGGAGGCCTGATGGCAAAGATACAAAAACGAATGGACAACTGGACTTTCAGGGCTCTGAACACCCCGATTCGCATTATCCTCCTCAAATCGGTTCTCCAATCCATTCCAATTTATCAAATGACTAGCCAAGCTATACCAAAAACAATATGTCAAAAAATGGTGGAGATTTTCAAAAAAATACTATGGCAAGGGATAAGAAAAGCTAAAAGGTGGGCGTTGTTATCCTGGAAATGGCTAAGTAAAACATTAACAGAAGGAGGACTAGGGCTGCGAGACCCATATATCCTAAACCATGTAATGGGGGCAAAATTGTGGTGGAGATGGATACAAGGAGGAGAAGACTTGTGGAAAAAGTTATGGGAGAAAAAATACGAGATGGCCAGATCTTCAGAAGAAAACTGAGAAGCCAATCGGAAAAGAAAGGCTCTGCAATATGGAACTTGGCAAGATCAAATAGGGACCTCATAAGAGAACATAGCTTCTAGGAAATAAAGGAGGGGGACAAAGTGAACTTCTGGGATGAGGCATGGCAACAAAGAGAAAAACTTCATCAACAACCTCAACTCCAAGAAACTCACCAGTTCACCACCCAAACGGAGGAAGACGCAGTCTGGAACTACCGGCTCCCTGAAATGGACGAATATTGGAGAAATGGAAAAAAAAGGAAGACTGGCAAGAAGCACCAGAAACAGAACAATGGTCAAACTACAAAAAGGAGATGGTGACAAGAGAATAGCAGTCAAAGAAGGGATGGACATCATAAGATGGGGAAAAAGAATTAAAGGGATGTTCACGATAACAGAAGGATACTACATAAAAGCACGTAATACTAGCAACCCTGAAACCAAATAAATAGCACAGAATTTGGAAAATGAAAACTTGTCTGAAGATAGCATTATTTACTTGGATTATGACCCATGGGCGAGCTTTAACTTGGGACCAGCTACGAAGGAAGGGGACGCAAGGCCCCTCGCGTTGCATGCTATGCTAGGAACAAGAAGAAATGATGGAACACTTGACTAACACCTACCGAGTCAACAACATATTATGGTGACACCACCAGCAACTCTTTGAAATCAATGATAGAGACATAAACAGTATGAAGTTAACGGTAGAAAAATGGAGTAAATTGTACCAAAATGCAATCCTGAATAGAGCTTGGAATATTTCCATAGGGTTCATCCTGTGGAACATATGGAAAGAAAGGAACCAGTTTATTTTTTAAGGAAGATGGCAGAGCAACGAATGATATATGGAATCAAACAGTCCAGAACATAAGACAGACCATAATTATAGAGAAGTGGAACGACAAATACTAGAAAGCGTACCGAACAGAGACACGAATTATGAATCATCTGCAACTAAAAATAAGCAAAATAGATATGGCTGCAAGGAAACACCAGGCCAAAAAAGTAGAGAACAACAATTACTATAGGAATACTCAGCGGGGATTCATAAAGTTGAATTTCGACAGAGATACAAAAGGAAACCCAGGGGAGGCAACCATTGGAGGAATATTCAGAGATGACAGGGGAAGGACGCTAAGGGTATATGCGATGGACTATGGCAATGCATCGAACAACGAAGCAGAATTCCATGCACTGAAAAGGGGGATAGAAATAGCCATATGAGAGGGGTACTAGAAACTCCAGGTAGAAGGAGATTTGAAGCTAGCTATAGACATATTCAAACAACTACAGAGTGGAACACAAGCAAAAAAGTTGAGTCGCAACTGGCAGACCACATGAATAGTAAAGGAGATAACTAAATTGTTGAGAAAGATAGCATACACACTACCAACCCATGTGAGAAGAAAAGGTAATGAACCAGCAAACTACCTAGTGAATTGGGGATGCAGGAATGGAGACCAGCAGCTGGATGTAAGCAGGGCAGAGCTAAACCAGAAGGAGGAAATGGCACACCTGATACAACTCATAGAAAAATATATGAATACGAGCGAAAATCTAGAGAAATCGAAGAGAGATGACCGAAGAGGAGAGGGAAAAGGACAGACATAGGAAAGGACAGGGGAGGAACAGGACAGGAGTAGACAGGTGATCGAAAGGATGACAGAGCAGGGCCAAAACGGGGCCCACAATTTGGCGTTTCATCTTCTAGGGGTAGGTTTTGGAATGTGAAGGGTTTTCCATTGTTTCTCAACAATAAATAGGCCTTCGAGCCTCATTGTAACACAGTTTGGGAACAGTTCAGAGGCATGTAGTCACCACATCTCTTCTCAGAGATAAGCTACCATCGCCCTAGCTGGTTTATTTCCATTTCTAGTTGTAAGCATATTTCAGTGTTTTTCCATTAATGAAATGAAGTATTATTTCCGCTGCATATTTGTGTATATGGTTATCTCTGTATTTTGTTGTGTTCCTGTTTAAATCCGGATCAAATACTCCCTAGGGCTTCATTGCTAGAGCTAGCCAAGTGCATCATTTGAGATGGTTGTATTGTTGAGCAGAAGTAGGGAGGGAAGAACTGAAGCACAGTGGTCCGAAGCACAAGGTATCTGAAGATCAAAAGCACTGAAGCACAAGGTATCTGGAGATCAAAAGCACTAAAGCACTAGAATACAGGTGCATTGGGGGTTTTGTATGGGTGGTTGAGAACATTTTTTCTCTTAAGCATTGAAGGTCGTAAAAAAGTATTGGAAAGTGGCACTGAAGGTAGAGGACAAACAGTGCATTGGTGCACTGGAACACTGGGGTTGAGTTTCGGATAGTCAAACACAAACATCACTAGAACGCAAACATCTCTAGATCAGTAACTCGTACATAAAACTTTTTTTACTTTCTCGCTTGTTATTACATTGTCTTACATTCATTTTCCTAGTGTCCTATGGATAGTTTATCCTCTGGTGAGATTGATTCATACTTCTCTCTCATTCAAATTATGGTCCTATTACTCCTTGCTATTATGCTCACTATCGGAATCTTATTAACATCCTTTACAATTTAGAATTGAAGATGTGTATTTTCCTTTTCGCTATTCATACTTCTCACTCTATCTCTAAAAACTCTTCTACACCATCTAATTCTCTTTCCTATCAGATGAGCGATAGAAACTATTATGTATATTGCATAGACTTACTCAACTCCAGTGGTATTGGATTCTTAACAATTTTGTGAGACTTTATAAATTCACTCTGGTGATGTGGGGGTGGCAACATTAGGTGGCCTTGCCTATGTTGTTGGTGGAATTGCAGTTTATGTTGGTGTCACATATGCAATCTCTACTTTAATTATATGTAGAATTACTATTCAGAGATTGGATTCCACTGGCTTGATTGGATAGACTAGACTCATTTTCGGCCTTGAACTAATCTCTTATCTTTGGTGCTTTCATTGATCTCTCCCTTGATTGCTGATTGGTCTGGGATTGATCTTGGATTTGAAAGGTGATGACTGTTTTCTAGTTATTTTTGAATTTTTCAGCACAGGGGGATTGGCTCCCAAGGTTCTCAATCGGCGGCAGCCTAGATTATCTTGGGACTCATCTCCTTGGGATTCCAGGCACATTCTCTCTTATTCATGTAGTTTCTCTCAATTATTGCGGGTGATCGTTTCTAGATGAATTTCTTAATGCCTGGTGAGCTCCAATATTGCAGCAATAATGCTGCAACTCTTGGGGCCTCCTTTACTGTTATCAACCCAGTAGTTCATAACAAACTTGGAAGCGACAACGTTGTATGCACAAGTACTAGCTTTTACTGCAGGCTATCACTCGATCAGCTGGCGCAAGTTCGCTAGAAGCTTAAGCTAACTTCTATCAGTTCTCAGAAGAAGCTTTTACTGTGATGGAAGAAATCTAACTCTACACGGCCTATTCTACTTGCAGAAAGATAAGGAAAACTAAAATAAAACACAAACCCTAGCAAACCCTACTTTACCCACTAACCCTACTTTTGAAAAAAGAGATGGAAACTACTAAAATGGGTGTCATTAACTATTGAAAAGGTAAATTGCATTTATTCAGGCTACTTCTGAAGAGAAATGAGAAGAAGTCATCTTTTTGTAATTTTGAGTATTTTTATGCGGAATTATTATGCTTATGATTTGACTAGTTGTGACTGTGCAAAGGTTTGGTGGGAAAGGAAGATAGATTTGGATTTTGCAGATCGTGAGGAAGGTGTGGAGAGGTCCTAAGAAGTCCCTAGTACCCTTCTGGAGACTTCCATTGCAATCAGACTTCGAAAAATCACTCACAGGAAATTCTACAAGAGGTTGTACGGGATCTACAAGAGGATCTACAGGAGGAGGCCGAAAGTGGCTTTTGGAGGTTTGAATGTGGAAACATGATGGGAAAGGGGAAATGAAGGTTTGATGAAGGTGTTGAGTGGTCTATAACTTGTCAAAGAAGATCAGGGCGAAAGGAGATGGTTGGATTTGTTCAAATGGTGAGAAAACAACTTTATGGAAAAACAATGCAGAAATTAGGGCAGATTGGCGTAATGTGGCGAATGAGCTGGGGGATCTATGAGAGGTGAGCTGGTACTAGCTATTTTATGGAGGAATGATGAGCTGAAATGTTTTACAAGAGATCTACATACTTACTTCTCAAAACTAACCAAAGCAAGAACCGAATAACAGAGGTTTGTCTATTTTAACCTAAATTCTGACCTAAAACCGGAAAAAAGCCAAACAGTACTTTATGAACAGAAAATTATGCAAGAAAACCATGGTAAATGAACATGAAATGATCTAAGCATGTGAATCCAAACTAATATCAACTTCTCCAACTCGAAATATCACACTAGTAGTTGCATTGGAAGAGCAAAAATTGTGTTTTTGGTGGCAGCGGTAATGCCTTGACCTCAACTCATGGTCCCAAGGAGGGAGACAGGAGATCAAGACTTGCTAGTGGCCTTTTTGGATCTTTTCCTATTACTGCAGCAAACTACTTAAGCAACTTGAAGCAAAAACAACTATTCTAACCATCAAAAGCAACCTAATTTAACAAAGCAAGATTAACCTAAAAAACAGAAATTATCTCATGAATGCAAGCAGAAAAATATAAATATACAAAGGAGGTTCTGGGCAGCTTGGGTTAGGCCCTAACCCAAGAGCTTCAGCTCTCTAGAAAAAATCAGTGCTGGTTCAAAACATGGTTCATCTTCATTTATCAAAAAATAGCAGTTACATCACAAATTGTCTTCAAAAAGAGCTCGAAAATGAGCTAAGTACAAAGCTGCACAAAAGTGTGAAAATATACTATGAAATGGCTAACCTATTGAGGCTTGAAGCCTTCTTATTTATACAAGTGGGGACTCCCAACAGTCCTCCTAAACTTAAGGAACCTGACTGCCTAGAACTAAAGATAACAGCAGCCCTACTTGACTTGCTCGGTTGCCCCTTGGAATCATTAATGTGGGCCTTTGTACTCTGATTTGTTGATGAAGAATTCGAGGAAGGGGTCATTAATGAAGGAGACACCCCTCCTATAAGTCCTCATCCCTGTTTCTTCAAGTTTGGCTGTCATTTTGCTCATAATTTCCTGGTCCTTGTCCAAAATTGTCCAAAAAATCTGCTATAAACACTCATTACACTACATGGCGAAGTGACCATCCCCATTCACTCTATTGACATAAATATATTCAAAAACATGTACAAAACTATTGAGAATGGTGGATTAAATGCAAACAATAGGCAGAATGAGCCCATATAGTTACCCATTTCTAGGGCTCATCAATGCCATCGGGTATCGTGGGGGGAATGTTGGACTCTTTATGGAAAGATTGATCATTCCAATACACCTTTATGGGTATAATGTGTTGTCACTCCCTTGGGGTATTTATGCTCTACATTTTAGTACTTCTGGTATTGGTTGTTAAGACGGTCAGATCACATGAGGGGTTAGTTGAATATCTATCGATCCTAAAGGATATATAGATTTCACTTTTATTACTCATATCACAAAATATCATCGAGTGGAGATCTGGATATTTCGTAAAATCTGCTCGAACATATTATATTCGGGGCGAATATTTGGATGGTGGGAATCATTTATTTCTTGTCCAACCTCTCTTGTTCCTAATGGATGCCAACAAGGACATACTTGATGTTGATGTGGAATTCCAGGAGGCATTTGTACAAGCTACGATTGTTGTTGAGCAGGCAAGGTGTAAGCCAACTAACTGCAGGGACTGTTGAATGTAGGGACATTACATGCTAAAGAACATCCCCTCCAAGACACGCAGACCTTGACTTTTGAATTTCCCTCTGTCCTTCTAGTGCCACTTCCAGATGCAGAAAGGATCATCAGCTTAATTGAAAACCCATCCATTCGGACATGATGACAAAAATCCTTAGCTTCAATCATGATGTGCTCTGGCGCAGAGTATTAAGCTTGAAGAAGAGGGCCTTAATAGGTAAGTGGAATTACCTAAACTGGATATGCAGAACTGGGCAAAGAAAACATGGGAACCGCTTCTGGGATATGCTATGAATATCAGCATTATGATGAACTCATGGTTCGTCATACATTCCTACACATGGAAGACGTTGAAAAAATTCAGAAAATCCCTTGGGTACAAGGGAGGAGTTTCTTACATCTTCATAAATGATACATCGAGTTTAATCCTTTATTGGACATGACCAAAAAATAGATTGTATGGGTCAAATTTCTTGGGTTACTCCTTGAATTCTAAATGATGAGGAATTTAATGGAAATTGGTAATGTAATTGGCAGATTCATCTATATTGATCCCAAGGTGGTTGGAGCGAGAGATAAATGGGTGGCCTGTATATTAGTCAAAATCTATTTCTCTAGAGGCCTCCCAGAAAACCTAGATTTAGCATGGGGACCTATTCAACTTCAGTAACGTTTAGATTATTGGGTCATCCCCTTTTGCTACCTACTTTTCCACCAAATGGGACACTTGATGAAGTGTTGTCCAAGTAGGAGATATGCTAGCTTGCACCACTATGCAATATGTGTTACTTAGTGAGATGGCTCTCCTCATCGTCCATATGTGGAGATTGCACTCCCACACAAAGGTACTCGGTTATATCCCTCTCAGATCTATACTTCCACATCCTCGTTTTTTTCTTCCTCTTCCTCTCCATCTCGGGTGAATTCATATGTTGTACCAAGTGTTGATAACCTTCCTTACCCTCCATCTGCTACTAAATTTTCTTCGGAGCCTATTTTCGTCTCCTCGACTGAAGAGACCCAAATTTTACCTGTTATACCCAATCTTTTCCCTGTGAATTCTCCTCCCTACGACTATTTCAGATTGCCTTGCTCCCCTAATCCTAACCTCTCGATATCTCCCTCCATGCCCCCACTTGAATCTGCAATATCTCTGCCCCGTATCTGCTCTGATGATCCCTCCTTGAACTCCCCTCATAAATCTATAGGAAGTGGCATTGACTTCCTCCTTACTAATCTTGAGTTGGACTTAAATGCAATGACCATTCATAGGTGATGCAGGAGCATCAAGACCATCCTCATTTGTAAATATGGAATAAAGAGGGGGTGTGATAATTTTAATATTTTGTTGTTTTTAATAGGAAAATAAAGATAATGTAAATATTCTTTCTAAATAAAAGAATATGAGAGAATAGTTAGGAAAAAGAATTGGGATAGAACTTCTATGTTTTTTCAGGATAAGAGTGGGAAAAAGCTTCAAGCTTTAAATCTTTATGTAAAGAGAAAAAGCCTGTTTTTTCTAGGAGATAAGGAGAAGATCTATTTGTACGTATCCATTATTATTTTAAATAAAGTGGCAGCAAGCTCTCAGCAGAGAGGGAGGAGCGTGCCAAAAGTGTTATGATTATATTTTTCTCTCCGCGTCCTCATGGATCATCGATTTTCTGTTAATATTGATGCATGGAGTCAATAGTTATTTTACTATGTATTGAGACTCAACACCATTCAATCCTGCCTGTATTTGAAGTATGTGTACAGGAATTACCTGCTCCTGTCAATCTGCTTTGTCTATTATGGCGTTGGCCTGTCGAGAGCAAAGTGTGTGTGTGCGATGCGCCGAAATTAATATGAATGAATGAATTGATTTGTCTTGGTTGACTTATGGGTGAGCAATTCATGTGATGTGAAGCTCCTCCTCAATTTCGTGCAGCTAAAATTAGATTTATTCCAAGTTTTGTGTAAATTATTTATTGTTTATGACATCAAATACGCGGAGAACTAGCTCCCAAGCGATGGATGTGGCTGGAAATAGGATTTCCACGCGGTCCGATTGGAGGATTTCTTGAAAGATATGGTCTCTTCAGCCGAAGACGGATATGGCGACAGGCATTGTGTTAACATGTTGAATCCCTGTTGATTCGGCTACAAGTTTCATTCTTTGGCTTTGCAGTTGCAGTCTTATGGTTTTGCAGGAAAACGGTTGAGCGTATTCTCCAGCCAGTGGTTATCAAGGCAGGTCCTCTAGTGTTTGACTCAGTATTATGTGCATATACATAAACCTGTAGGTGCAACCGAAACGAACCTGTGGCATGGTTAAGTGGAGAGCAATATACTGGAGCAAAAACATAAAAAGGCAGAGTATAAGGGAAGCGATGGGAGCGATGTGTTGTTTTCTTGTTGTTATCTTAATGAAACCTGATAACGTCAGAGGAGCGTATATGTTATACTGTCATACAATTTCTTTAACAGAGATATATATAACCCGAAGCTGATCATACCCAACTACGCACATTAATTACAGGTTGATAACCGTTGGTATATGATGAGTTTTTGTCCGAAGAAGTCAGCACTTGTTAGTGAGCTTTGGAGCTCCATCGACTTATTATAGATCGCAAAGAACTGTAATACAACAAAAGGCAAGCTCTAAAGTTGAGTGTCGTTGGTCTTGCGTTGCAGAGGCTACTAAACAGTTGATGCATCACGTATAATTGGCTTTGGCATTGATTCTAATAAAATTGCCATAGCAAAGAATTTCGGAGCCACTAAGTTTGTGCATCCCAAAGATGTTGAGAAGCAATACAACAGGTGACCATCGATATGAACGATGGGGGTGTTGATTAGAGCTTTAAGTGTGTTGGAATGTCAGTTTAATCCAAGCTGTCTTCAAATGTTGTCATAAGGGTTGAGGGACATCTGTCATGGTTAGTATTGCAGCTTTTGGACAAGAAATATCCACTAGAGCAGTCAGACTTGTTTAAATCTAAGGCGGAGAGTCGATAGCAGATGCTTTAAGAAACGGGAATTGCATTTTATATGCACAGTATTGGGAAATCCTGGGTATTGCAAGCCAGGCTTGCATCATGTGGTATCAGAGCGGGAATATTTTATTGAAGAAGTTTGTTTTTTTTTTTTTTAAATACAGCTGAAGTATGTTTCTTTGAATGTGTTAAGAATGATTTTTAAATTTGATATGCAAGCATACACAATTGTAAGTGAACATGATTGCAGAGAAGACAAGATCGTGCAAAGACATTAAAGAGAAGGTGGCAGTGAACCTGGCATTCAGCTGAAAGCTGGATAGAGAGGACAATTACAGTGTGAGGTGAGTTGAAGAGATAGCCTAGAGAGAGCAGAGGAGCGCTCAAGAGGTTCCAGAGGCAGTGAACCAGTACTTACCAAAAGACTAGATCCGGAGGGAAGGATTGGTGAGGTAAGTTGCAGCAAGAGGGATTGTTGTTGCAGAGGCTAGTACAACTCATGGTGAGTGAGAAACTCATGAGGAAGCAGTCTGCCAGAGGCAGAAATAATTTTTCTAGAGGAGGAAGAGGTTCAGAGAAATGCCACAGAGATGAGATGACTACAGGAGTTCGAGAAAGAAAGATTGCACAAATAAAGGCACAGTTGCAGGTACTAGAAGAATGGCTGCAAGAGCAGGGGATCCAGAAAGGAAAATGGCTCTTTCCACTGAAGGGAAAGAGAGTGATTTGGTGACAATTGCAGAGGAGGTTGAGGCAAATTCTGATTGCCTTGTTAAAAAGGGGACTTAGAGTTCTTGTGCCATAAATGAAATTTGAAGATTCCACATGCAGATCTGATAAAAGGGAAGTGCTTAAGGAAGCAGTCAGGACTAAAAAGTCTTGTGATTTTAAAACTGATGAGTTGTGTATGTTTGCAGATGCAGAGGAGGTTTCCATTGATGAAACAGAGGAGAATATCATTGATGATTTCTTGAATTATTGGGCAGATCCAGATGAGCTGGATAATGTGAACTCTTCTGTTTGTATAGCTGACAATTGTGATGTGATTACAGGGGTTGAGAAGGATGTGCAATCTTGTGAAACTGTTACAGCACAAGAGGAAGTTCTTGTGGATGTTGAGGAAGAGGATCAGTCTGTAGCACGGATAAGTGAAGCAACAGTTGAGTCTGTTAAACTTAGTGATTTTGTGCAAACTGAAAGTTTATGTATGAATGCAAGTGATGATGATATGCTTCAGCAATGCTACAGAGAAATTGCGTTATTAGAATATTTGTTGGAGAATCCACAATATGACAGGGAGATTGCACAAGAAAGAGTTCAGTGCAGTGACCAAGAGGAAAAAGACATCATGGAAGCAGATGATATGAGAGAAAGACTAATTGACAGTTCTTCAGAGGATTCTTTGGAATGTTTGGATCAGCATACTAATGTGCTGATAGTGGAGGAGGATTCAGAACAGTGTATTGAAATGCTGGCAAAGGAGTACAAGGCACTGACGCCTTATGTTTTTTATTCTAACAATTGTTTTGTGAGTACAGGTTTTATTGAAGATGCTGGGGAAAATCTGTTAGACAAAGAAATTGAACTGATGATGCGGATAATGATGAAAGTATCCTGGAAGAAACCAGCAGCAGTAAAACAAAGGAGAAGCAGCGAAAGGAAGACAGCAGAAGATTGCAAGAGTGCAGCCAGTGGAGCTATGCAGCATAAAGTGTGGAAACCTGGAGGAAGACAGCGAAAAATAGCACATGATGACTTGCAGAACAAAGTGTGGGATCCAGGCATACACAGATCCGAACACATGATCAGGAGATCATGATAACTTTTAAGGTTGGGTGTATGATGCAGGAGCATCAAGACCATCCTCATTTGTAAATATGGAATAAAGAGGGGGTGTGATAATTTTAGTATTTTGTTGTTTTTAATAGGAAAATAAAGATAATGTAAATGTTCTTTCTAAATAAAAGAATATGAGAGAATAGTTAGGAAAAAGAATTGGGATAGAACTTCTATGTTTTTTCAGGATAAGAGTGGGAAAAAGATTCAAGCTTTAAATCTTTATGTAAAGAGAAAAAACCTGTTTTTTCTAGGAGATAAGGAGAAGATATATTTGTACATATCCATTATTATTTTAAATAAAGTGGCACCAAGCTCTCAGCAGAGAGGGAGGAGCGTGCCAAAAGTGTTATGATTATATTTTTCTCTCCGCGTCCTCATGGATCATCGATTTTCTGTTAATATTGATGCATGGAGTCAATAGTTATTTTACTATGTATTGAGACTCAACACCATTCAATCCTTCCTGTATTTGAAGTATGTGTACATGAATTACCTGCTCCTATCAATCTGCTTTGTCTATTATGGCGCCGGCCTATCGAGAGCAAAGTGTGTGTGTGCGATGCGCCGAAATTAATATGAATGAATAAATTGATTTGTCTTGGTTGACTTACGGGTGAGCGATTCATGTGATGTGAAGCTCCTCCTCAATTTTGTGCAGCTAAAATTAGATTTATTCCAAGTTTTGTGTAAATTATTTATTGTTTATGACATCAAATACGCGGAGAACTAGCTCCCAAGCGATGGATGTGGCTGGAAATAGGATTTCCACGCGGTCCGATTGGAGGATTTCTTGAAAGATATGGTCTCTTCAGCCGGAGACGGATATGGCGACAGGCATTGTGTTAACATGTTGAATCCCTGCTGATTCGGCTACAAGTTTCATTCTTTGGCTTTGCAGTTGCAGTCTTATGGTTTTGCAGGAAAACAGTTGAGCGTATTCTCCAGCCAGTGGTTATCAAGGCGGGTCCTCCAACGTTTGACTCAGTATTATGTGCATATACATAAACATGTAGGCGCAACCAAAACGAACCTGTGGCACGGTTAAGTGGAGAGCAATATACCAAAGCAAAACCATAAAAAGGTAGAGTATAAGGGAAGCGACGGGAGCGTTGTGTTGTTTTCTTGTTGTTATCTTAATGAAACCTGATAATGTCAGAGGAGCGTATATGTTATACTGTCATACAATTTCTTTAGCAGAGATATATATAACTCGAAGCTGATCATACCCAACTACGCACATTAATTACAGGTTGATAACTGTTGGTATATGATGAGTTTTTGTCCGAAGAAGTCAACGCTTGTTAGTGAGCTTTGGAGCTCCATCGACTTATTATAGATCGCAGAGAACTGTAATACAACAAAAGGCAAGCTCTAAAGTTGAGTGTCGTTGGTCTTGCGTTGCAGAGGCTACTAAACAGTTGATGCATCACGTATAATTGGCTTTGGAATTGATTCTAATAAAATTGCCATAGAAAAGAATTTCGGAGCCACTGAGTTTGTGCATCCCAAAGATGTTGAGAAGCAATACAACAGGTGACCGTCGATATGAACGATGGGGGTGTTGATTACAGCTTTAAGTGTGTTGGAATGCCATTTTAATCCAAGCTGTCCTCGAATGCTGTCATAAGGGTTGAGGGACATCTGTCATGGTTAGTATTGCAGCTTTTGGACAAGAAATATCCACTAGAGCAGTCAGACTTGTTTAAATCCGAGGCGGAGAGTCGATAGCAGATGCTTTAAGAAACGGGAATTGCATTTTATATGCACAGTATTGGGACATCCTGGGTATTGCAAGCCAGGCTTGCATCAATAGGGCCAACTCTACTCAGACCTCCCCCCACGTCAATTCGTGCTCTACTAAAAACATTATTGCCCGAAAAATTCACCATAAGGGTAGTAGACATTTTTCATGGTTAATATGGGCCACATTTTTATATTTTGCATGACTTTGCTAACCTTTTGGATGTCCATATCATTTCCTCTCTTGACCCTCAGGCACTTAGAGCATTGCGACTCACTTTTGTGCCTCCATAATATGCATCCTTTCCATGAATATTAGGGGTTTTTGGAACCACTCCAAACTGTTGGGGATGAAGCATATTATTTACAATACATGTGTTTTTATTATTCTAATTCAGGAAACTTTGGTTGACTCTACTCGAGCCATTGCATATTTTAGGCAGATTTTCCCTATGTGGCACATTGTAGCTATAGGATCTTCTGGCACTTCTAGTGGCGTTATTTCTATCTGGGGTCCAGATCGAGAAAAATTCCATGCATATAGCCTCTTTGCAAGTAGTTGACTCTTTGGACACATTAGGGGCATTCCTAGCCGCATACATATTCTTAACATGTATGCCCCTTGCAGGGATCAATCACAATTCTGGGAGAGAATCGAAAGTGGCAATATTCTGAAGATTAAGGGCCTCATTATGGCTGGAGATCTAAACGCTACGCTCATGGTGCATGAATCTTGGGGGAAACATAGTAAAAATTATCCGTTGGCTCATAAGCTATACAATCTCTTTGTGGAGAGCCATCTAGTTGAAATTTTTCCCAGCCCTCTCACTCTGACATAGAACAATAAAAGATCCGGAGAAGGACATATTGGGAAATGTCTCGACAGATTCTTGGTTCAAGAGGATTTACTTGAGAGGTTGGGATACATGAATTCATCTATTTACAAGACTTATATTTCATATCAAACTCCTATTTTAATCAGCTAGAGGATGGAGAATGTTTGAAAGGGGATACCATTTAAATTTAACAAAGTATGGCTGGATGACTCTGAATTCAACGATCTGGTTTGCACACTTTGGTTTGAAATGTCAAACATTTGTGATGATTCAGCTATGAAAGCCATGGTATATAAGCTCAATATTATTAAATATAGAACTAGAACTTGGGAGAGGACCAAAAAACAACAAATGATTGTGGAATTGAATAACATCTCACAAAAATTTTCTGAAGTTGGCATGTCATTGGAATAAAAAATCCCAACACAACAGGATCTGGACCAACTATGATTGTTGGAAGCAATAAAAAACGATATATTGAACATTCAAGATATTACTTGGAGACCTAAGATCAGAGTTACTTGGCTTCGAGGAGGAGACTGAAATGCCAAATTCTTTCACAAGCATGCTACTCACTGAAAACATTGCAATACGATCTGGCATATTGAAACTCTAGAGGGTCATATCAAGAATACTACTTGGGATATACAAATCAAAGCCATAAAATTATATGAACATTTCTATCAAGCCAGGGAAGATGTCAAATTTGTCGATCAAGAATGGGCACTAAACCAGTATCCTATTATGTTTGACAATGTCACTAATGAGGAACTATCCAGTCCTATTACCTTGGAGAAAATTGCACAGACATTGGGATCCTTTGCTAAGGATAAAAGTCCAGGTCCAAACGGATGGACTGTGGAATTATTTATACACTTCTTTGAGCTATCAGGTAGCTGCCTTCTGGAGATTGTGAAAGAAGGTAGAACATGAGGGAATATTTCGAGAGAAATCAACTAGACATTTCTAGCTCTCATTTCGAAGAACTCATCCCCAAATACCTTCTGGGAATACATACCTATATCCCTCTGCAACATACTATACAAAATCATTTCAAAGGTTATTGCTAGATGTATTGAATTGAGCTTATCCACTCACATCTCTAGAGAACATTTTGGTTTCCTTAACAATCGACAAATTCATGATGCGATAGCAGCGACACAAAAGTCCATCCATACTATTCACACAAAGAAAAAGAAAGTTGTGGTAATTAAAATTGAGTTACACAGAGTATTTGATAGTGTTGATTGGTAATATATAAGGATCATTTTATACAAGGTTGCCCTCTGAAAGCATAATGTGGAGTGGATTATGGCCTGCATTACTTTGGTCCTCTTTGTTGTGATTATAAATGGAATTCCCTCACATTTCTTCAAAGTGAGTTGTAGCCTCTGACAGGGATGCTACCTTTCCCTACTAATTTATTTTACTTGTCATGCATGGTATCATTCTTAAAATCAAAGAAACTCAATCCTGTAGTATTTTTCATGGAATTCAGATTACATGCTTAATCAATATCACTCAATTTTTCGTTGTAGACGATATTTTAACATTTGGTACTATATCTAGAGCCCAATGAACTATATTTCACTACATTTTTTCCAGATATGGAGCAACCTCAGGGCTCCAAACAAATGGTAGAAAATCAATTTTATATTACTCTACTGGTGATAGTTCAGATATTGATTACATTGCAGATATTTTGGGAGTAGTGAAAGCTCCTTTAAAGGATGGTATATCCTACCTAGGATACAAAATTAAACCCTGCAACTACAAGAAAATGGATTGGATTTGGTTGGTTGATAAATATAAATAGAAGTTATCAAACTAGACTCACAGATTCCTCTCTCTGGGAGGCAGATTCATTCTAGTGTAGGCATCACTTCAACATTTTTTTATATTATGGGCACATCTCTTTAGGATTCCTAAAGTTATTGTCAAAAAATTCACTTCTATAATGACCAGCTTCCTCTGGAGTGGCTCAGAGACTCCTTCTAAGATGAATCTATGCAAACTAGACATAACCTGATTGAGCATAGATCAGATCATATCTCAAAGTGGTCTGGAGAGCTTCTTCCTCGATTTGAGGAAAATGGAATGCGACATCTTTCCCGATGGGGGACAAAAGGCTATTGAGAAACCAATCTAGATAAACATGGTCTTCAAAAGGTAGGGCACGATATGTACTCCTCCTTCAATGCCACTCTTGAACATGGTCAGAAAGGCGAGTAGTAGAGGGTTGACGAAACGTGGTCAAAAGCTCAATACCAGTGTCATACTAGAGAGGTAACTAGAAATAGGACAAGCATGCTTTAGCGAGCATCGTGAAAATGTAATGAGAGGTGGTGGGCTAGTATACATACCATTTTGCAGCATCTCTAGTGAGTGTGCATTGGAAGAGCTGAAGATGAATGGAGTCATCGGTTATGGAGTTGGATGAACACCACATGTGGAAGGATCAGACATGGTTGGTAGGATTCTCTCCAGTAATACCCTCAAACTTTGGGATGTCTAAGGGAAGCTTAGTCAGCATAGAGGGCCAACCAACATCATGGTGTATGGGGTCGTTTATCAACTGGTTAAGATCTAGTAGACTTAACCCAACCATAAAGGGGAGCATGAGAGCTGCTGGAACAGTTCCTGAGACTGTTCTGCCTGATGTGACCACCGGTGTAGCACTGGATCCACCACCAGCTATGGGTCCTGCACCAGTTGTGGATCCAGACATGGTGACGATATGCGGTGAAGGAGGTTTATAATTAGATGAGGAATCAGAAGGACCAAGAGAAGAGTCAGAATGGGGACTCAGGGGGCTATGAACTTGAACCCGATGGGGAGGAGTAATACGTCCAAGGGGAAACTGGGGGTGAAGGCCTAATAGTCACCACGACTGACTCCTTGGTGGTGCAATGATGGAAGGACACATAGAACATGGAAAGGGTGAAGGGAGATCAACAATATATCTTCTATCTCTGATGCAATGAGATAAATTTATTATGTTAAGTCTTGGCTTGGCGGTGTAAACCAAGTGCCCTTCGCTTAAGTTGTACTTGTGTGTGCAAGTGTATTAAATGACTAAGCCCAAATCATGTTTGTAAAAGAGAAAAAGCTTGTTGTAAATAAAATGAAATAAATAACAAAAAATAAACAGCCAAACAATTAACTAAACCCCACCCAAACTGGGTTTGCAAACACTATACTGCTAGATGGCTAAACCGATGGAAAATACATTGAAACAGTTAAGAGATCTAAATGCTGGTGTGACTGGGATCAAGGACTCTAAGCTTCTAGAAAGTGTTGCAGCAACAACAAAAAACTAGAGGGGAAGATCACCTCAAAAGATAGGGAGATGAGTGAAACACCTAGGGAAATCGATGGAACCTTAAGGGAATGACCAAAAAAGTTTAAATGTGAAACTATGGATGGTAGCAGCCTATCTTATTAGATCTAAAATAAAAGGTTACAGATCTAGAAAATGTGGTTGAAAGTGCTGCAGAAACTCAGACTTCTCACTCAGCTAAACTCCTCCTAGAAAGGCGTAATTCTACTGGAAGCCCTAAGGGAGGCTAAATTCCACTTCGACAAGTAAAACATAATGGAACAAGGCCTAAGTGAGATGAGACAGATGTCAGACACCCAGCAAACAGCTCTCAGCAAAACCCAGAAACAAATCTGAGAAAAACCGTAAAACCCAGAAATCGCAGGTTCTGGCCTATTTTTTGATGAAATCACACTTTTTGGGCAAAAAGTTGTGCTTTGGAGCCCAAATCGCACCCATTGGGCTAAAAACTATGATTTATGCTTTGAGACTTCCAGTCTGTAAATTTGGAAAAAAAATGTCGCCTTTGTTGTGACTGTTTCTTGTGACCCACAGAAACAACCAAAAAGCTTACGAAAGTCAGAAATTTATTAGATATAGGGTTAAAACATTAGGAAACATTAATAGAATTAAAACAAAAGCAAAACAAAACAAAACAAAAAACCCTAAGCTAAAAACTAAAGGTCGCCCAAGTTTCCATATTTGAAGTATAAAACCCAGCGAAGTCGCTAATTTGTTGTAGTGTTTTCTTCTCAATGATGTATGAAAAGAACCCACTTAATATTGTGGATGACAAACAATATCAACAATAGAAATTACTGCTAAATGTTGTATATCTGCAGTTATTGATAGAAACAAAACTTGCCAAAAATTCTGATCTATTCGACGATCATAGTTAAACAATGAAAGAAAGAGTAATAACCCCAATTATCCAATGGAAACTAGATATGTAAAGAATAATTTAATAATAGCACCTGTGAATAGAATAGATAAATGTTACTAGTTCCCCTCTATGGGATCGGTTCTTGGCTATCCTCAAACGCTTTCAGCTTCTGTAGAGTCCCTCTCCTCTCTAATGCATAAACCTAGCAAAAATATGATGTGCGACAATGAAAATAATCACATTTACAACAGTGAGTGCAACAATGAAAATAATCACAGTTACAATAGTGAGTGCAACAATGAAAATAATCAAAAGTGAATAATGAACGGAAACCCCTTCTATTCATAACAAAGTATTGAGTTATCCTCGAATAATGAGAAATAATACAAAATATTATTGATCCCATTGTTGGAATAACCACTTTGAATATTTTATTATATTTGTTTAGGAGGGAAAACGTATTTAAACTTTTATTTCGAAATAATAAATAAATAAATGATTTATTTATTATCTCAATGAATTAGTTAAGGAATAATAAACATAATAATTTATTTAAATACTCCTAGGGGATTTAGTCAAATTTGACAAAGAATAATAATTAATTAGAAATTAATTAATATTCTTAGAGAAAAAATAAGATAAATAATGATTTATCTATTTATTTTTCATGATTGGGTCAAATTTAACAAGGAATAATAATAAAATAATGGTTTAATTAATTATTCCTAGAAGAAAATCAAATCAATAATAATTTATTTAATTATTCTTCATGGGTTTAACTATAAATTACTTAATAAAGGTGGTTTATTAGGTAATTTTTCATAGTGAAAACAATTTTACTAGGGTAAAATTGGCTTTACATGGTATACTTCAATCCATCTAGTAAATTAGGCTAGATGATCAATTTTTTGGTGATAACATTAACTATTCAAAAGGAATTTGGAGGATGGGGACTACTTGATAATTATACATTTGGAAATGCTTTGCTCATAAAATCATTCTGGAGAGTTGTTAATGGTAGTGGAATTTGGAAAGGTATCATTCATTCGAAATATTTGAGACATCATTCATTGGTAGAATTATTCATAAATAACACCACACTCAGAAATTATGGATCCATAATCTAGAGGAGCCACTTGAAGATACTTCCATGGTGGCGAATGAGGATGGCGTGGGATTTTGGAGATGGTGGAAAAATTCTTATATGCACCCACAACATCAAAGGATTGAATGGAGAGGAAATTACAAGAACACACATTGGAAATCATCAACATAAACATAATCTTTTTCCTGAGCCAAGCAATTAGTATATTCCAATATAGTTGTCCTATTTGGAAATTAGCTTCATAATTGGGACTAACTAGATAGTATTCAAACAATTGGAGAGATTTCACTACTTCTCTCAACGAGGCAGGTCTTTTCCATAACCCTTGGGGAGACTATATCTCTTGGAGCGGGAAGATGCACAATCAGGCACCAATGCTAATTGATGCTTATAGATATTACATCACTCAGGGACTCAATCTCCAGTAGATTTCTTGGTTTTACAAGGGTACTGGTATGTGCATTTTCTGTAGAAATCCCTTTGAATTTCTAGATCAATTTTCTTTGTATGTCCCTCAACTACTTGGATTTGGAGAAACATTGCATATTTCTTGAATATCCCTTAGTTCTCGGCAAAAAATATAGAATATTCCATATCCCAATGGTCTGCACACACTCTTGGGGAATTAGCGATGCCCATATATATTATCTGGGAGATCTAGATTACAAGGAAAAAACATATATTTGAGGGGAATCCAATTGATTTAAACAGAATCTGCTACAAAGAGATCACATGGGTAGGAGCCTTTCCATTACACATACATACAAATTGAATCACTATGAAGACAAGATCTTCTCCTATAATCACTTTTCCTACAAGTTGGTTCGACGAAGCATCACAAAGGGGACTGTGTGGATGTGGAGCAGTTCTCAAGCCTGACAATTACATTAGATATAACTTACATTGGAATGGAGGTCCTAGTACCAACACTAGAGATGAAATCATGGCACTTTGGGGGCTTCTCTGGTTTGCCAAAGAAAAACAGTTGAATATCATCAACATCTATGGAGACTCAAAATCTCTTATAGAAGGTATTTTAGGACACTATGCATTTGACCCACCTCTACTATCAGATGGATCCACAAGATCAAACAGGTGTTGGCCTCTCTCACTTCCTACTTCATGACACATGTATTCAAAGAGGACAATAAGGAAGCAGAAAAGTTGTCCAAAGCAGGTCTTCAAAGGCAATATGGGATCATGCATTACAATCTATTAGTAGATCAACACATTAGAGATGAAGGCAAGATTAGCCCACCATAATGATGATTCTAGTAATACTAGTATTTCTTATCTTGAGTAACATTCAAAGGGATAGAAAAACTTTCAGTTTATTTTCAATTTGTATTTGCTTCTAGGATTAGTATATATGGATATCTAGCAACTTTTTTGTACTAGGCACTCTGCATTTTTTTGATATATTTTCTTTGATGCATGGACCAGACTATAAATAACGTTGTTGCATGTACTGGACTTTTAAACATATATAAAAGTCAACATTTTTTTCTTAAGAAGAAGAAGAAGAAGTGGAAGTGCATCATCTGAGATGTGGGCCTAGTGTGGTTTTATTTATAAACTAAAGCCATTTTTTTTGGTAAATATACTCTTGGGTTTGTCTCCAATTCTAAGCTCAAGTTTTCAACTTCATATATAGATATGAGTCTTTCGTATTAATCACATTGATACGATTTGGTTGATGTTTTCGAACCAACTAATGTGGTCCTGAGGATGGACCACATTAGTTGGTTTGAAATGTCGACCAAATGCTATCAATGTGATTAACCTGAAAGACTGATATCTACATTACGGATCTCAAAAGTCTTAGATCTAACTTCATATATATTACTTTATTTTGTGAAATCTCATGAGGTGAAAAGGTTGTAGGTAATGGGATACTTTCAAGTAGTGATCAATTGGGTAAATGGAAAAATCAAAGTGGAAGATTGTTGGCCCCAATCCTTGTTGATGCAAATATAAAACTTCATGTGAGGTTTTGAATGGATGCCCTTCACCGATATCTGTAGAATATTAAATAAATAGAAAATTTTAATCAATGATTAAAGGTCACTTTGGAATACTATGATGACACATTCATTATTTATTAATTATATGATGACCAAGATATATAAAGCATGGAATCCCACTTTTATATGTGTTGGTTGGTATCAATAGTTGTACGGTGTTTCTATTGGAGTATGTTTGGAGATAGAAGTATGTATTGTGGCTTGCATGGCCATTTGGACAATCTCTCATGTATGCATATTTTACTTTTGAGTAATGTATGATGCCAAATCAGATGAGTGAAATATGAGTTGGTCATTAATTTTTGTCATAACTACACAAGTTTAGAAATAATCCCAAATTTTGGTGATTCCTTTTGAACACATTGTATGCATGCATGTTCTTAATTATAAAATATAAATATTTTTTCCCAAACAATGTTAATGAGAAAATTGCAATGCCATATAATCATATTATTGAGGAATATATTACAGTACACCCATCAAAATGTTGTATCAATTGTTTAAGAAATGTGTTATCTTAAAATTTAAGACTATAAACTTAAATATTGGGTTTATTTTAAAAAGATGTATTATGAAATGTTTTTAGATTAAAGTTAAATAATAATTTAATATTTTCATATTGAATTGTTTAAAAAAATAAAAAAATAAAAAAATCTGAGTTATCTTTGATTTAATGATATATGTTATTAAAAAACTATATATTTATTATTTTTGAGCTTATCTTTGATTTAATGATATATGTTATTAAAAAACTATATATTTATTATTTTTGAGCTGAGAGGCTTATTCTACAACCGAGTATGATGTGTAACCCCGTCTGTCCGTCATCAAAGTTGAAATTTTTCTTAAGTCGACCAAAAAAAAAAGGTATACAAAACATTTAAATAATATATGCTCATAAAAAAATTGCAAGTCAAGAAATTGGATCCCTCTTGGCTCATGTTAGATTCATATTTAATATTGATCTATGTTGGTTCTACAACCCAATATAGGGGACGTGTAAGTGTGTTCATTCGTTCGCCGATTTGACACATGCTCTAAATAGAAAGCTATTGTTGCGTATAATAATAAAAAATTCAATATGTTGTAAAGTAATTAGAAGTAAACTAAATGTGTGAGTACAATGTTTAAACCTTAAAATTTTTGAAAATATTTCAATAAGATATTTAAATAAACTATTTAAGATCAATGTTAACTAATTTGCACTGATAAAATGTCTTTTTGTACATGTTTTGTAAAATATGATAATGTCAATTATCTATATATTATATATCATTTTTAAAAAATTATGTATATATCATGGAAAAATAAATTTTATGGTTAAAATGTTTATTTGGTCCTATATATACTCTATGTAGCATTCAAAAATACTATTTGAACAATGAAAAATATCACAATGTATTTTGCACTTTAAAGAAGTTTGCACGTGAAGAAATATGATCCCTCTCGGCTCATGTTAGATATGTATTTAAGATGGATTTATGTTGGTTTAATCAAAGTTGAGTAATAATGTAATGTTTTTAGATTTAAATGGTTGATATTATCTTTTAGAAAATATATTTTATTTTATACATGTTTATAAACTATATAATTATTATTTTAGAATTAAAGTAAAATTAATAGTTTAATGTTTTTTTTATTGAAATTGTTAATATTATTTTGACCAATATGGGGTAACTAAGCGAGGTATAAATGCAATGGTGAGGTTAGTCATGTAGTAAGCATGTGTGCAAGTATGCAAGTTTAGTTGACTATTTTGACAGTTCCAAAAGTTGAGGTACCAAGGACATTAAGAATAGTTATGGGATAGTACATCCCAATTCCATCTCCTAAGCGAACTAATGGAAGCCATTAATTTCTTGCGCAAGAGAGGAAGGCTAGATATTTCGGCAAGAAGGTTGTGGATAGGTGATGAGACAATCTGCAAGATACCTCACCATGAAATGCATCAATCCAAAACAACTAATATGATTTAGTAATCAATTTAGGAGATGGAATTCATTTCAAGATTCTTGACATGGTGAGACTATTAGATATATAGGAGAATAATTCTTTGAATTATTTTATTGTACCTTGAGATATCTTCTCTAGAATCCACAATTGTGAAATAAGGTTGTAAGTGTTGATTTTTCAAGTGTAATAGCTATAAGCACTAATTTCTTAAAAAATGATAATTACTTCAAATGATGTATTTTAACAATTCCAATTTATCATTGAGTAATTACACATCAGAAATTCAACCGTAAAAGCACATGGACAATAGAGATCACAATGCACAAAGAGAACACAAGATTTACCCAAGGAAAACCCATTTCAGAGAAAAACCCAACAACCTTTTCATTAGATAAATTGTTTAGTTCAACAAGAGATACATCTAATGCAACTAGTCAACTATGAGGTCAAACTGACCAACAAGATTGTGGTAAAACCTGGTCAAACAGCTCTCTTGCCAAGTCAAACTTCTACCTTTCAACTCTGGCCCTCTCTAATCTGCCTAGGCTGAATTTTTGCCTCTCGTAATATGCCCAGAAATTTGGCCCTACTACCCAGAATGTTCTATCCATAATTTCAGCTCTATTGCCCAGATTTCGCATTGTTTCCCATAAATTCATACATGTGAAATCAAGAGAGAGGGAGAGAGAGAGAGATAAATGATAGAGATGCATGTGTCCTTCTTGTCCTTCTTCTTCCTTCTTCTCCTTCACTTAGATGCCCAAAAATTGTCTTATCTTGTTAGAGGTCGAATGGTGCTTTGAGGAGGATGTTGAATGCTCTTTATATAATGATTTGTCTATCTGAATGGGTGTGTCTCTTCACCAGAGCCGACTTGACAAGTTTGAAGCCAAAAATTCAAAATTCTAATTTTGAAATTTTCTCTTTTAAATCTGACATGAAGAAAATGTTTTATAATTTAAGGGCTAATCAATGAAAATGACATGAAGAACATGTCTTAAAATATGTTATATATTTCAAGGGCTAAAATATAAATTATGAAGACCAACCATATCTACAATATTCAACACTCCTTCTTAGCTAGGGAGGCATTCATAATGACTAGACAGATGTTCTTTTGTTGAAAAATTTCTCTAAGAAAAATTTATAACAAATCATCATCAATTACCATAATCGAGTAAACAAATGTGACACATGGTAAGTTAACAGCATAAATAATTTACCATAATTCGAGTCAATACCTTAGATCTATGGTATATCCTCACCATAATTCGGGCCAGTAATTTAGACACATTGTACATCATTTAGCATCAACTAGTCACCATAAATCAAGGTGGTACCTAACACATGGTATCCAAACTAGTCTTGGTTCACCATCATTCGAGGCAATATCTTTGACACATGGTAAATCTTCAAAGGCCACACTATAACTGAGTAACTCAAGGCCCAATGATAAACTAACCTAATTCTCTAGGACCATTCTTCCTCATTTGGGTCAACCTACTTGTTGGGCCTCCAAAATGTCATCCTCTTTTACCCTCATTTCCATCATTTTACCATATTTTGTAACTCTTTCCCATATTTTGTAGCTCCATAACCCTACATTAATAACCATTTTCATCATCATATGGGTTTATCATTATTATTTTCCACATCATTTATTTTAAGTATTTTAATAAGTTATGATTAAATATTAGGAAATTAACATGTTTTCATATATATCTAAAAGCGGTATGAGTTTTATGATATTGTAGGCCTATTTGAAGATTCTAGAAGGGTCCTATTTGGCCACTTACCACAAATTCGAATTTCAATTCCAACTCATGAAGATTTGTGGAATATTTGTAGAAGATTTGGATGATTGAATAAGCACATTCAAAGGACAAGAATCATGGATGTTTTGATATGTGTCTACTAAAACTAGGAGAGAATTTTGAGAGAATTTGTATCTCATATTTTTAGGTGATTGGTTGTAACCACAAGAGACAAATGTGGATCTATATTTATTGATTAGTTATCTTAAGTTTTTGTATAAATACAAGTGTGTCCTTTAGAGGAGACTCATTCAGAGTTCCATACAAGACAAGTAATTTATAAAGTGAGGATAGAGAGGAAGAGAGTTGAATTATTGTAATATATTTGGAGATTTTTTCCAATTTCATTTTATGGAATACATATTGCTTCTTCGATCTCCAAGATTTGAAAATCATTCAGTGTGCTTGCTGAGGAGTGGAGGGCCCCCATCTACCACAACTTGTGCACCTCTTTCATTTGTTGTAAATATTTATGTTATTTCATTTATGCAAGTTTAGTTTAGTTTATTTTATGTTATTTTAATTATATGTTTTATGTTGTGTTGTTAAGATTGATTTAATTTCCTTATGTTTGGATTGGATTGGGTTTCATTAATGTTGTTTTGTTAACATGGATTTAATTTCCTTATGTTTGGATTAGATTTGCATACTAGTAATCTCACATTATTAATCTCATAGGCTACTGAATTAAATTAATTTTTCATTTCATAGCTTAGATTATAATTGTTGGCTTTCATAGAGTTAATCTTTGAGAGAGAAAGTGATTGAGAGAGAACATGCTTGAGAGAGAACATGTGCACTTGATTTTCACTTTCTTTGTAATTAGTTTCAAGTTTCTTGCATTATATTAATATATTCTGAGAAATAATCACTGAGTACATATAGTAAATGTATACCTCATCAATTCACAAACCCTAGGTTGACAATTTAATGACAAGGATTTAACTCGCAATTAAATCACACAAAAATACTAGACACGAGAAGAATGACTATCCTATGTTGAACAATTCTCCCTAATTCGGGTCAATATACTTGACACGGGGAGAATGCCATTCCATGATGCTATCTCATCAGCACTCCCTCTCACTCGAAGAGGCATCCTCAACAAGTCCAAGTTGAACCCTGAAGTATACAAACTTCACCCTGGATAGAGGATTTGTAAGAATATTAGTTATTTTCTCACCATTTGAGACATACTATAGCTTCAATTATCCTTTTTCACCATGTCATGGATGAAGTGGTATTGATTTCTTTGTGCTTCAACTTTTCATGGAAAACGTGTTTATTTGTTAGCTTCATAGAGCTTTCATTGTCACAAAATATCACGGTTGATTCAAGCACTTCATAAATAGTCCTACAAGTAACTTCCAAAGCCACACTGCTTCACAACTCACTAAAATGGATGTGATATGCTCTGCCTCAGCAATGTTGAGTGTGACAAATTTTCACTTCCTTATCATCCACAAAATCATAACATAGGCCAAACTGAAGCAACCTCCAGATGTATTATTTCTATCTTTAGCATTCCCTACCCAATTTGCATATGTATAACCCTGTCGTTGCATATTACCATTTGAGACATATCTCAAACCATAATCAACAGTACCACCCAAATATCTCAATACATGATTTGTTGCAATCCAATGATCATATTTTGGTTCCACCTGGAACTGTCTTAGAGTATTTACCGCAAAGAAAATGGCGGGCTTAGTATTAACCAAATACAAAAGTGAGCCAATCTACTTTTGGTACATGGATGGATCTATCAAATATGACTCATTTTCTCTCAACTTTCTCAAATTTGTCACCATGGGTCTTTCCATCAATTTACATTCCATCATCCAAAACTTTTGTAGGATCTTGATAATATATTTTCCTTAACCAAGGAATACTTTTCCAGACTTGAGCAATATTTCTAGCCCCAAATAGTAGTGCAATAAACCAAGATCCTTCATATCAATATCAGAGGCCCACTCCCTCTTACACTGAATAATGAGATGCTCCATACCTTTCAGAAATAATTCATTAACATATAATAATAGAATCATAGGTTCATTCTCTTCAACCTAGATATACAGGTTTGGATCAACATCACTTTTGGAGAAACCAAGTCTTGTCAAGTAGCTACTAATTCAATAGTACCAGGCTCTAGGTGCTTTCTTTAGTTCATACAAGGCTTTCTTGAATCTGTAAATGTGAGATTCTCTTCCATGAACCTCCGAACCTTGAGGTTTCTTTATGTACACTTCTTCCTCATTCACACCATCGAGGAAAGTAGTCTTTACATCCATCTGATGTAAATTCCAACCCATAGAAGAAGCAATAAAAATAATATATTTAATGGTATTGTCCCACAACTAGAGAAAAGGTCTCATCATAGTCCTTTCCCTCATTCTAGGAGAACCCTCTAGGCACAAATATTTATTATATTTGTCAATACTTCCATCCACTACATGCTTGATCTTGTATAACCATTCAGAGGTTACCATTGAATTTCCCTCAGGTCTCAAAATAATGTCCCATACATCATTCTTCATAATCGATTGGTATTCTTCCAACATCTCATCCTTCCAAAATTGTTGGCTAGTTGCTTCTTCAAATATGGAATGTTTAGAATCAATGAGATTAGTCATTAATGTTGCATATCTAGAATACATTTTCAGTCTCTTTCTTTCCCTAAAGGTGCCACATGGTGCTGCATGTCCTTTTGCTTCTAGAAAAGTGGATCTAAGCTAAGCTAACCTCTTCCTTATTTCAAGAACAATAACTAGGTCCATTGGATCCATAGGCCCTTCTGGATTTTCTTAATGATCTACGAAATGTTCTGAAGAATCAAATGGACCAGAACCTTCTTCCTTGGGAGCTTCATGAAATTTTTCCTCATCAGAGTCCATGGAAATTCTTTAGATTTCCAATAGGCAACATTCTCATTAAAGGATACATCTCCATAGAATTCAACCTATTTTTGTCCTAGAACATAGATCCTATAGACCTTTGATGACTTCCTATATCCAATGAATATTGATTTCTTTCCTAAAGGATCTAGCTTCTTTCTCTTATCTTTTGGTACATGGATATAGATTGGAACACCAACTATTATCAAATGACCAACCTATGGTTTTAGTTCAGTGAACACTTCTTTAGGAGTCTTATCTTCCAAAATTTGATCGAGACTTCTATTTTAAATATAGACATTTGTTATAGATGCTTCACTAGATAGAAACATAGTCAATTCTTGATCATGCATATTTACCTTAACAAATTCTTTGATGGTTATGTTATTTCTTTCAACAATTGAATTTTTTTATGGATTGTAAGGGACTATCAACTCCCTCTTTGTCCCAACTTCTTTACAAAATGAAATGAGCTCCTTGGAGGTGTACTCTCCTCCATTATCGAATATCAAGATCTTGATTTTATTTCCATTTAGGTTTTCCAGTTCATCCTTAAATTCTTGAAACTTGTCAAAGACTTTGTCCTTTATCTTCATGACATAGATCCATGTCTTACGAGAGAATTCATCAGTAACCGCTACATAGTACATATATCCTCCAAGAGATTTCAATAGCATTGGACCACATACATCAGAATGAAATAGATCTAAAAATTCTTTAGACCTACTTTCGTTTCTTGCAAAGGGCTTCTCGACATTCTTCCTAAGTGCACGTCCTTTACAAACTTCTTCATATTCTACCTGCAAATATAGAATACCTGAAACCATTTGTTTTAAAGAAGACAAAGATCTATAGTGAAGTTGTGCATATATTTTATGCCATAGTTCACATGGATTGATGTCATTATGTACTAATGCTTGAGTAGGTTTCTTCAAGAGTCTATATAACCTTCCTTCACGGACTCCAATTATTCTAGTAGAATATATAATTGATACTTATAGCCACACAAATACTTTTCCATCAACAAAAGCTACTCTGTCTCCTTTATCTTCCAAGCATGAAATAGAAACCAAATTATTTTTCAAACCTAGTTCATATAATATGTTGCTAAGATGAACATTTTCACCTGATTCTAGCTTAATGAAATTCTTTCCAATGACTTTTAATTCATAATTGTTGTTTTCTCCAAGTTCTACATTTTTAGATAGTCTTATTTCCATTAGACTTGTGAGGTTATCATGATATCCCTTCATGATCCTTGAGGCACCACTATCTGTTAGCCACAAATCATTGTTATCTGTAATAGAACCTATAAGAGAAAAAAAATAAAAGAAATATTTGGTACCTAATCTTGAGTATTGTGTTTCTTTGGTATTTCATCAATGCCTGTTGTGGTGGCATGTTGCTTTCCCTTTCTCTTTTTTTCATTTGATCTTTCAGCACAATCATGTTCATAGTGACCAAATTTGTGACAATGATAACATTGAAATTTTGACATATATCTCTTTCCTTGAGCAGTATATCTTCTTCCTTTGGGTCTTCTCTCTTCCAGTATTTTTCCTTCATTTCTTCTTTGGAACCCAAACTTCTTTCTTCCTCTAGTCTTCTTGAAATGTGTTGCATATGCTTGAGAGTCTCCTTTTTCAGATCTTTGAATCTTTCCTTTTGATATGAGTCTAGATTCTTCTTGAGTGAAATAAGTCCATAGTTCTTCAAACTTTGGAGCTTCTTTTCTAGCACATACACCTGAGGCAAAAGAGTCCCAATATTTAGGTAGACCATTAAGTGTTGCAGCTACTAGTTCTTTTCAAAAATGATTTCATCAATTGCTTAAATTTGATCTTTTAATTGAGAAATCCTCAAGAATATGAAGCTATAGTATCATTTCTTTCCATTATAACATCATGATGATCATTCTTCAAGCTCATTGTTTAACAAATGTTGTTGAAAGTATATAGTCCAACTAGGGAATCATACATCTACTTTGAAGATTCAAGATTTGAAACATAAGGAATCAAGTGATCTCTGATAGAGTGCACAATGATGCTTCTAGCAGTGATGTCATCCTTCTCATATTTTTTTTCCCTTCATTATTTGAATCATCATGTTCAAGCTTAGTAACCTTACCTTTCACAATATCTAAAAGATCATTCTTTGCAAGGAGGAGATCGATCCTTGTTTTCCTAGCCCTAAAGTTTGTAGCTCCTTCCAATTTTTTGTATGCCTTCATATAGAAACCCATAGTCATAGATAATAAATTAGATAGTAGATGAGGTCTTCTTCAATGCTCTTCCTTTTACAAGTATTTTTCAACAGTAATCTCAATGTCCTTTCCTTCACCAAACCTCTGATACCTTGTTTACTATCAAGCTCAACCAGAGATCAAAAGAGGTTTGCATCTCAAACCAATAGTGGGAACAACTATCAAGCTCCGAAAAAGATCAAAAGAGGTATGCATCAAGATTTGATCCCTCTTGGCATTTGGTTTGGTAGATCTGGAGTTAAAATGGACCTATGGACCTAGGCCTATTTAATTTGGTTTTTTAAATAGGTTATATTGCACATGAATACAATGGGTCAATACCATGAAGTTATTTTAATTTAATATTATTTTTTTATTATTTTGACTTAGTAAAAAAGATTTCACTTTATTAGTTTTATTCTTTATTTCGCTTTTATTTTTATGTTTTGACCAAATCAAAATGTTTACAAGACATTACATTACAACATCTCTTCCATATTGAGTTGGAGAGAATGAGTTTATGGTTCTTTTTGGGCAATGGTATTATAAACCATGATATTAGCTTATGGTATAAATTTTTATTTTATATTTCATTTTTTATTTTTTATGTTTTGACCTAGTTAAAATGTTTACACATTCTCTTCCATATTGAGTTGGAGAGATTAAGTTATGGTCTTTTTGGTCAAGTGGTATTAATAAACCTCGATATAGCCATGGTATTGTAAAAAAGCATATTTATGAAAAAAAAAACCTATATATTTAAGTGGAAGTAATCTCCATAATAAAAATCTTGTGAATGTTTTTTAATATATATGTTTAACTTGTGTATAATTCTTTTTATATTAATAATAAAAATGTAATTTAAAATAGTTTTTTTTAAGATTATTTCCTGGTTAATTGTAATCAAAATATGATAAAAAAAATTTAAAAACTTGAATTTAAATGGTTTAATTTACAGTATTAAAGTTTTCATTTACAGTATTAAAGTTTTTGACAGTGCTAAATCTATTTAAATTATAATTTATTTATTTTTTTTATAAAATAAAAATTATTAATTTTTGAAATATATTATAAATTAAATATTTTAATGTTGATTATAGAAATTTACCACAGTAATTATAATCTAAAGAATTTGAAAAATCAAAACAATAGGCAAAAAAAATTTATAATTTATGAAATTTCATGAAATTATCAACTAAAAGAATGTAGCTACACTTGTAAATTGATAGGATGCCACTCAAGATAGGGAAGGCTTTAAATCGCATAATTAGGCAGATGATGTCGAATTCAATAGTCGCGAAAATACTTTACTTCATAGAGTCTGATCTAATACATCCGACCATCTCTGCAATAAAGTATCCTTCTCGTTTCATGGAAGATATTTAGGGAGAACCAGGGACCTAACAAGAGATTGAATAAGTTCAATCTATACATTAGCATGTGGAGATATCTTTAAATTCGAATTGAAGATCAGACCTCCACAGAGAAATAAATAGGTCGAATCCTGCATAAATAAACGGTCAGCGTACAAGTAAATTAGGCAAACAAAAATATAAAGCCGACGGTATCCTTCTGATCAGAAAACTTGTAACCCTATATGACCACCATCAGTCTCTTCGGATTCTCTGTCACTTGTAGACTCTTCTTCTCCTTCAAGATCACTAGAAGCTTCTCTGTGATGACCGCAAGCATCTCCATCAGGGTTGCTGGGTAACCCCTCGGTGGTGGAAACCCTCTTTGGCACACTGACATTATTATTCATCTCCTTTGATTTACCCCATATCACGGAATAGAGACCCATAACAATCAGAATCGAACCCATGATACTGCATGCAACAATCTAATTAAACATTTTATCAAAATCTGCATATTCTCAAAACTTGAATGTTTGAATGCCTAATTTTATAGCTATTTGAATGCAGACTTTTGGAGTTGAACTGTGTAAGTAGGTTGGGACTTTTGGAGTTGAACCGTGTAAGTAGGTTGAAACATAAACATTTTTTACAGAATGTTTGTGTAAATCGCTCCAAAAATCTATCTACAAAATTTAAATTGTTTTATACCCATAACTATTTCAGGTTTTTATACCCTAAATTTCCACCTACTTGCACATTTCAACTCAAAAAATCTATCTACAAAACTTGAATGGTTTTATGCCCCATCACTGTTTCAAGTTTTTATACCCAATAACTGAGAAATGGTAGAAGATATGCAAACCTTCCCAAATGGAGCTTATCGTCAAAGATTATAGTGCTTATGATTGCCACGACAATCAAACACAATGGGCTAAACATATTTACAAACAGAGGGCCTCTCTTTCTAATGCACCAAGACAGTCCAGAAAATGCTATAGCCGACGACATAACTCCCTGCACACCTCCACACAAAATTTATATATAAACATTGCACAAGATCAAGAACCATTACCATAAACCTTGCATTTCACATAATAATCATCACCAATATGTGTGATGTATAACATACAGAGTAAACTGCCTGTAGAAGTTTGATATCCCAGTGTATAGCCCACACAGAAGGATGATGCCGTTCAAAAATTAGGGTTACAATGCCTGCTTGTATAGCTGCTAGGAAACACATCAGGGCTGTGCTAGAATACTGAGCTGCGTATTTTTGACCAATTTTAGCCTGTAACCAACAAAGGCAAATCCACCATTAGAGGGGAAGTTTTGGCCAAGAAACCCACAAATTTGCTGGAAAGTTTTGTAAATTCAAGTTACAATCATTAATTTCAAGATTTTGAATATTTCATGAAGTTTTTGATGATGTTAAATTTATTTTACTAAATCCTTTATGATGATAAAGAATCTATTTCTACTATAAAAACATTCCAACACTCTCACATTAAGACTATTTGAAAAAAAGTTACCGAAAAATAATCATCCCTACTAAATTGTAGCCTCTATAAACAACCAAAAAATAACTCCACACATTTACCTGTATAATAAACCAGGCAGACCAACTTATACAACTCGCCACCACGAACAGGGAGGCCTTCGTTAAATCTTCATGGGCTCTGCCTTTCTTGGACAATTTCAGGTGGAACGGTGACGACCATAGTGTTATAGCTATTCCCTTGTACAAGGTCATTAACATGGCTCCACCCACGCAAACTAAGGTGCCAAAGACCTTTGCAACACCAGCCCGGCTTCTAAACTGAAGCCTTTCCAATCTATATACATAACAAATTCACAAAATTCAATGGAGTATTAAGGATAGGATTGAGATTAATCAATGGTATATTGTAAGAGATGACTTTAAGTTTACCCAAAAGGAATAGCCATGAGGAAGGTCACAGCAGGTCCTATGTTGCTTAGTGCAATTGCAAATGTGGCTGTTGTGTAACTCATAGCTCCAAAATAGAAATTCTGATTCAAAGTGCAGCTGTACATAAATAAGCTGAGTTAATTTCAAAAGAAAAAAGAAGAATGACAGGGGATTAAGTTTAAGAAAAATTACCCAAACAAAGCGCTTAGAAAAATCTGGCAAAATATCTTAAATGTGAGAGGTGGCCTGGTTGGCCTGCAACAAAGGAAAACATATACATATCTCAACTAAGATGATGAAAAATGAAAACACATACATATCTCAACTAAGATGATGAAAAATACCTATTGTTTTCTTACATTTTTGTCGCAAATGAAAATATAGACATAAATTAAGTTGTAGAATGTCAATTAGGGTTTCCCTCTTAGTTGGGATTTAGGAATGAGATGATTCAGGTTCAATTTTGAAAATGACACATCCAAAGAAAATGTTCCTTATATAAAATATACAACATTGTATCTAAAAAAATAAGTTGCAGAATCTTTAACTAAACTTATTCTCTCAATATTTGAGACTCACCTTTCCAGAAGATAGGCAAAAGGAGTTATTGTCAGTGTGGCAACGGCTTGCCTATAGAATACCATCACAAAGTAAGATACTCCTTGGTTAATAGCGATCTTTGTAATTACATTCATTATAGCGTAAGTGATCTGCAGAATTATCATAATTAATGCTGGCTTTGCATTCTGAAAGCAGCTTCTCTCTATTGCTGTCATTCCTTCTTCTGCCTTCTGCACCAATCAATATTCACACCCATCACAATCCAAGAAAACAAAAAGTGAGTGAATTCAATTGCCAAATTTTGGGACAGGAAATTGAGCTCATTAATATCCAGTGTAAGAAAAAGAAATTTAAATGAGATATAAAGGTTAGGAAAATCTACAAAGCATAAATAACTACAGCGTGCCATGAAATATAATTACAGGGTGCCATGAAATGATCAATGGTTGAGTGTTAAGCAGAAAACTTTGTATTTATTTTATTTTATAGAATAAATATCAAAATTTGTTCTGTGCTATCTTCATAGCTGTCATACAAGAGAAAGAGAATGCATTCAGTTTGCTAAGATACATTTCCGAAGTTACAAAGAATCTTGATGACATCTTTGTAAGGCCAAATTCTTTAAAACTGTGTCAAGGCACTTCAGGATTCTGCTAACATGTATGGAATACCTCTATCAGGTATGAAGGAAAAGTTGTCCATCGGTTGTGTTAATGAGATCTATTCATAAGAGACATTGCTATAATCCTTGGTTCAGGTTTGTCCAAGTAGAGCAATGATCTTGTCATATCCGCCTGGATTCTCCTGTGAAACTCTTATATGCTTAAATTTGCTTCTTAATCCTTCTTTGTTATTTTGGGATGGATTCTCCTTAATATGTTTTTAACATATTAATAAAAGTATTTATTTTGAAAATTTATTTTTTTTTATTACATAATATTATAATTTTTATAAAACTGTGTTAGGATGATAGATATTTAATTTATAATAATTATTAATTAATTTTAATTCTAAGTTTTAAAAATTTTCAATAAAATATTTTATTTCCTAATAATTATTTCTAGAATTGATAGACTGATTTTTTTCAAGGTTTTCTTAAAGATAAATCATATTAATTGGTTGTAAACTAGCAACTTAAAATATAATTAATCCAAAAGACATTATCAAAATCAGTATGAATCACAAAAGTCTAAAATCAAGTAATTTTTCTTTTAAAATCCAACATAATGATATATTCTCTCGGTTATTTATATTTTATTTAGTTTTTATCTAAAATATTCTCTAAATCTTTTGATTTAGCTTTTGTCTAAAATATTCTCTAATTCTGCAAGATGGCATGTAAATCTATTTATTTTTTATATGATAAATTTAATTATCAAATAATAAATTATATCAAGAATAATAAAAACTTTATAATACATCAAGTACTTATCAGTTGGTGTTATTGACAAGTAACCACCCTAACCACATGGTGCACTGAATCAAGAACTTAAAACACATCAACTACTTGATGTTATCTCTAATAGTGATTCAAATCCCGGCTAACCACATAGTGGGCTACATCAAACACATCAACAACTTGTCAATGAGTATTATCTTGACTAAGTTAAATGATTGTTATCTTTTTCACCTAAATTCAAATCCAACCAACAATTTATACACTAAATCAAAAATTTATAACACATCAACTACTTATCAATTAGTATTATCTCCATTAATAATTCAAATCCACAAACCACATAGGAAGCTACATCAATGACCCACAAACTACATAGTGGGCTACATCAATGACTTAAACCCTGAAGGGTTGTTATCTTTTTAACTAAATAATTGAACATTTTGATGTAAATAGGCCAATTTTGCCCCTTTTCTCATCAGACTTCACCTTTCGCTAAAAGATAAAAAAGGATGATCCCGCCATAAACTTATAAAATGGATTGTTGAAGCGGGGGCTTACCTTCTGGTTATGATCGTATGATGTGTTTGTTGTTCGTTGGATTTTTCCCCTCCACAATGAAATCGCGGTGTTTGGTTTTCGTCAGATTTCACCCTGTTCAACAATGAACACGCATCAGACTTCATGATGAAAAGGCTCAGTTGAACACTGGAGTTTGATCACAGTTTAAGCCCGCCAGCTAATTTTTTTTTTAATATATCGAACTGTTGTTTATACTTTTGTAAAAGAAAGGTACATACTCTGAGGTGGTATATGCACAAAATCATATACTGCCTGTAAGTAGTAACAATCAACACTACATAAATATATTCGTCGTATTTCTTCATCAGACTTTACCCTGTTCAACGAGTAAAAGTTGAAAGGGAGATATCCTGAGGTGGTATATACACACAAAATCATATAGTGAAATCACATAGTGACTGCATACAGTAATAACAATACATAAATAACATAAATATCTTCAGCATATTTTTTCTGTAATAACAATACATAAATATATTCAGCATATTTCTTCATCAGATTTCGCCCTGTTGAACAAGCAAAAGTTAAAAAGGTATATATCCTGAAGTGTATATACACACAAAACCATACAGTGTCTGCATACAGTAAAAACGACCAACAATATATAAACATATTCATCATATTTCTCCATCGGACTTTACCCTGCTCAACCAGCAAAAGTTTAGTATAAAGTTACAACAAGGTTAGCGTTAGGGTTATTGTGGGACAATTTCCAAAAATAGCCCCAATCCCTTACATTTATATCAAACCCTATCGCCACATTAAATTTGTAACGTCCCCTTACCAATATTGTCCAATCTTATTGATTGTATTCACTAAAATCAAACTTTAATTCTTCAAAAACTGAGAAAGCTTAGTCACCTATATTAACCCTTGTTTAAATAATTGTATCCAGATATATAAATTAATTTATTTATTTATACTCATTTAATTTTAATTATATTATAAAATAAAATAAAAATAAAAAATATTTAATATTTCTATTTTTAAAAATGGGGGTTACAAGCTGGAATTTAAATTTTACAGTGAATTTCTTGCATTTCAAGACAGATTATTATACTTTGTGAGAGGTAATTAGATGATGTGTGATCTAGTTTTGTTTTGTCTTGTTTTTTTAAAGTTAGATTGGGATTTCCTTGGGGTCAGCCTCAAAGTTTAATAGAAAAATGATTTACCCAATTGTGAAAGGTTAGTCACCAACACTGAAAGAAGCTAGATCTAGTCTGGAGAGGGGTGTAATAGTTGATATCCCTTAGGACTAGTTCCCATCTTCAACCCCTCTCTTTGAAATTTTCAACTGAAGAGTGAGATTTTAAACCTATGATCTAATAGAGATTAAACACCACATAAACCAACTCTATAACTCATAGATAACTAGCTATTAATTTATAGATTTATCTTTGTTAAATCTAAACAAAGTTATGGGCCTTCTTCTATTTTCTTGTACACTTATTAACCATCCACTTTTTACTAGCCTAATAACCATGTGTACTGTGACTCGAGTAATTAGACTAAAGGTCATCTAAGCCATCAAAATCAACACCAGACAGAAGCCACACCAACCCTTAACATGGTTAGATTTTTTTCTACTAGATTTCCAAAAGTAACCTCTTCACTATAAAAATATGTTAACAAAACACCCTATCATAATCTATCACAATTTATTTTACACCCTGAAAATTTCACCCAAACTTTTTGCAACCCATCTGCATCCCCTTGAAAATACTCACCCGTGTTAAAGTACAGCATTCAAATCTTAGTAGTCTCATCCTATTGAATATATAATTATCTAGTTGAATGCATTTGCTTAAAAATAACTGTGATATCGAAAGAAAAACATAGCGTTGAATTCAGACCATCACATACCAGTGCAGCTAGTTAATCAGGCTAGTTCCACAGAAAGCACTTCAATTTTAATATACAGTTTGTCAGAAAACAAACAAGCTAGTTCCACAGAAAGCACTTCAACAAAACAAACAAGCTAGTTCCACAGAAAGCACTTCAACTTCAATCTGCAGGGTTCGTAGAAAACCAACAGCACACAGAAAAAATAAAAAACGAAAAGATTTATAATGGAATTTAAACAGTGAGCAAGCAGAAATCTGCAGGGTTCGCAGAAAACCAACAGCACACAGAAAAAAGTAAAAACGAAAAGATTTGACGTGGAATTTAAACAATGAGCAAGCAGAAATCTGCAGGGTTCGCAGAAAACCAACAGCACACAGAAAAAAATAAAAACGAAAAGATTTAACATGGAATTTAAACAGTGAGCAAGCAGAACATTTATACGCTTATTCAGTAATTACACGGCATGATGAATGGAGAGTCGTCTACGAAGTGGAAGAATGAATGGTTTAGATGGTCAAAAGTGGTCTGAATTTAAGTAAAAATATTTCAAAAAATTTGTAAAAATATTGTTTGAATTAAGTTTTCGTTTTTTATGATAGAAATATATTCAACATCATTGAAAAATTATGGATTACTTAAAGTTTAACAGCTATAATTTGGATTTACAAAAATCCCTGCAGGATTTTATCGAAATATGACCAGAATTTCCATGCCTTTCAGGACAAAAAAAGGGTATTCTTAAACTACTGCAATGAATATTGATCATACACGGTTATATTTTAATAAATTTTGGAAAGTTGTGTGAAGGGGTTGTGTCATTTAATGAGTTAATGTAGAAAGTGGTGGTGATGGTTTTTAAATTATTTAGTCATAGTGGCATTAAAGTAGATAGTGGTGGTGATGGTTTTTAAATCATTTAGTGATAGTGGTGTTGATGGTTTTCAAATTATTTGGTGATAGTGGTGGTGATGGTTTTTAAATCATTTACTTAAAGTTCAGGTGGGAGAGAATTTAATGGAAAAATAATGTGAATTTAGGATGTTTCTCTCATCATTATATAAATATTAGATTTAGATTTGGTATATTTTTTTCATAAAATTTAATAAAATCCACATAAATCAAATTGTTTTTATAAATTTTATTTCTAAAAAATTTAATTAAAAATTTTACAGTAAATATTTAAATATTTTATTTTAATAATTTTATTTTTAAAATTTCAATAATCTTTTAATTATTATTTTATACATTATAATATTAGCACTCATTGCATAACCTATGACTATTTCTATGAGAGCTAATAGTAATTGACTAATTTCTCCTGATTTTTGAATAGTCCACTTAACACTCATTCTATCCGGTGATGCTCATAGGGACTAAGAAATGAGATTGAAAGTGAAATAAATCATAGAGGAGTGAAGAAGTGAGATTACAGTGTCAATCATCACCCAGATCTCCTTTGCCTCAAGCTCACTTAACTATGGAATTTTCCCCACAATCAAACCGACTTTTATTGCTACCCCATTTAAAAAACCTCAAATTTATACCTCATAAACTATTTAAATAAATTCCATACA
>APFE030644316.1:0-12532 GCA_000404065.3 Pinus taeda | reverse complement strand
CTTTACCCTTCAGCTCAATCTACCTGGGGGAAGTAATCATGAACATGTCAAGCAATATGATATCTAAATGACAAGAAAGTAAATTGCATAAAAGAAACTAATCACACTACTTGAACTCTTCTAGTCCTTTACCCTTCAGCTCAATCTACCTGGGGGAAGTAATCATGAACATGTCAAGCAATATGATATCTAAATGACAAGAAAGTAAATTGCATAAAAGAAACTAATCACACTACTTGAACTCTTCTAGTCCTTTACCATTCAGCTCAATCTACCTTGTGGAAAGCAACCATGAGTAAGCAATATGATAACTAAATCACACTAGGGTTAGTAATATTCTGATTTCTTGCTGATATAGTCGCTTGACCATAGAAAGAAACCATAAATTGATGAGCAGTATGATATCTAAATAGCAGAAAAAGAAATAAACAGTTCACAACTTAAAAAGGACAATGTTGAATTTAAGCTTCAGAAAATGAATGTTAGCAGGAAGGACAAGATGATCTCATATGCCAAAAGTTATCAAAAAGATGAAAAATTGCCCGAGCTGCCTAGGAAAACCTGCAGAAAAGCATTGATCAGTTTATGGCTCTAAGAAAACAAAGGTGAAGATATGAACAACAGAAACATAAAACAATATATTATGTACAAACTAATGAGAAAAACAAAAACATAAAAAAGCTAAATAAAAACTTTACAAGGCTTCAGCGTGCAGGGGCCGTCTGCCACTTTAGCCAATCAACAAATAATCACACGCCTGAACTCAGAAATGTCTTCTCATGTATTAAACAGCAGCATATAAAACAGTGGGGTGATAAGATAACCAACAGTGCGAAATTACATAAACAGTTCAGGATTCATACATATCAAAAAGCTTTTTCACAGTGTTCAATGACGCGTTATTTATAATGCCAAAATACTAAAGCTAACTAACAGCTTCTACGCTATTAACTGCGTTGCTAAAGACACGTAGATCTCTTCAGGCGAGATCTAGTGTAACTGTCATCATGTTTCATAAATCTTCGGAGTGGTTGGCTATTAGATTCAGGTCTCAGGAACGATCTCCAGGTGTGCTGGTGCCTTCGTGAGTTGAGGACTATGCCACGTATCATTCACGTGCCCAAAAAAGTGACGTGCCACTGATGAACTCTTTGGCTGGCCTTGTCTTTGACTTTGGTTGACCGCGGCCTCTCATGGATGATTTGGCCGATTTGAATGGACATGTTCCATGTATCCGCCACTTGGAGCTTGCCCATGTAGCTCGTTTCTTCAGAGGACACCTGGAGCACAACTTTTAACAAAATAGCTGCGGAATCTTGGGCTGGCTGCGGAAACCTATGCTGGCTGCGGAAACTGACAAGTTTCCGCAGCTGCATGAACAAAAAAACTAAACCAAACAACAGTCATAAGTATAGTCAGAAAACCATATAAACAGTCCTTTTTAGACTATAATGCAATGATTTAACAAGTGGGTGAATGAAGTGAGTGGAGAAAGAAGGCCAAGAGGGTGTATAGGAAGGTGCAGGTTTGAGGCTCAACACAGACCATTCACCTTTGTCTATCTGAATGAAGCTAAATAGGTGTTGGATAATTGTCTTGCTTCACCACAGTGACTTCCTTTCGTCATGCTAGGGGCATGAAAACCAATCCAAGCATAGTTTTTTTCGTTTCAAGCTTGTGTAAAAATGAAACTGAATTCAAGCATAGTTTTTTCATTTCAAGCTTATGTAAAAATGAAATTGAATCCAGGCATGGTTTTTCATTTCAAGCTTGTGTAAAAATGAAACCAAATCCAAGCACAATTTTTTTTTTTCTTTTTGAGCTTGTGTAAAAATGAGACTGAATTCAAGCATATTTTTTTCATTTTGAGCTTGTGTAAAAATGAAATTGAATCCAAGCATAGTTTTTTGTTTCAAGCTTGTGTAAAAATGAAACTGAATCCAAGCATAGTTTTTTTTCATTTCAATCTTTTGTAAAAAATGAAATTGAATTCAAGAAGAGTTTCTTCATTTCGAGCTTGTGTAAAAATTAAACTAAAGCCAAGCATAGTTCCCCATGGTTCAAGTTTGTCAAAAAATGAACCCATTTACAAGTAATTAACCTTTGTGATTTCCATTCTATCAACCTTTTGAACCTTGGTTGTGTACATCCCATCACCACCATCCCTTTGGCCGATCATACACTTCCACTTGGTTGTTTTACCCCTTTCTGAGGAACAGTCGCAATGAGTGGTCTTAGTAGCCAGCCTCTTAATAGAAATCAACATGTTTTGAGAAGATCCAAAATCACTGGAACCAGTTGCTACCCTAGACACCACTCGTTCCTCAAAATCGAGTCCTCTTTAAACCCTTTCCAAACTCGTTAAATATGAAAAGATTGTTGAGTGCTTGGCCTTTCCAGCTCATTAAAGTGATTGGAAATGTCACCTCTCCTGTATTATTTTATCCTTTTCAGACCTAAGGGATTACTTTACGGAAAAAACTTATGGAGTTTTCTTTTCGTCCCTTTTCAAAATATCTAAACATGAAAAGGACTGAGATATCCTTGTTGTTAAACATGTTAAAACAATGCCGAAAAAATTGTCCATCTAGATGAGACCGAGTTTCATTGTCGCTAGACTAGTTAAAACATTAATAGCGACATGTTTTCCTAAAGGGCAAGTTATAGAACAAGCAAATGTTATCCTCCTCAAGCTTGACAAAAATAAAGAGGTATTGGTCAGCAATGACTCGGGAAAAAGGGGAAGAAAAATTGAAGAAATTATGGTAGCAGGTCACTCTTGAACATGACACTTTCATTTCATCACCATTATTGAGTTGGGTTGGGTTATTCTATTCACTGGTCATCTCACCATTGGTCTTTCATACCATCCATCTTTTGGGGTTAACACTACCAATTCATCTCAGTGTCGCTGACATGTTCAAGAGAAGTCATTCAGTTGAGAAACCACCATCCAGTTAATGTCTCATCCACTACAATACCTCCAACCTTCATTTTTCATGACTGCCATTCCTAAACCTTTTGTCGTCAGTTCATTTTTCACCTCCAGAAAATCATTTGCTTCATTCCGTGTTGTAGATGTGGGATACATCAAGGCCCTCCTATGACGAGTTGCTTCTTGTTGACATCAGCTCATTATCCAAGAAGTTGACTTAGAAACAACCCATTCAGTGCTTTGGAGCTTACATAAATCAATGGAAGGTTTCTTATTTTTGGCGATAGGTTGACATCAATGGCCTTCGACCGAAATATTTTGCGTGTTGTTCAACATCAGATCATGTATTCACACCACGTGAATTGTACTATAGTACCTTGAGGGTCATTATCATTATCGGTGATTCCTCTCACATCTGTTAACAACTCATATCATTAGCTGGTAATCATGCAAGTCTTTCCATGTTCAACTTCAGAACATCTCTTTGTTAGGTTCCTATACCAATAGGTTTCATCTTTCATGATTGACAGTGGAAGGGCTAAATATGTTCATCATTGCAAGCTGCAAAGGTTCCATATTTTTTGTACATGCTATGAAAATTAAAAAATGAAAAAGACGAAATGCCTTAAAAGAATAATCAAAAGGCAAGAAAATCAAATGGTCAAAGAGAAAAGTGAAAATCAACCCCAAAATAAAGGCCAGGAAAGTGGCCAGCCAAAATGCCACTACTATCTTTCGGGCAGTATCATGCTCTGCAAATACTGCTGCTTGATGGATGGCGCAATAGTCTAAGATGGACCATGCCATGTTTAAATTGCTTGCTCCAGAATAGAGAATGTTCCCTGTCCAAACAGCTCAAGCTTGGCAGATGACTAGCTAGGTAGAGAAATCAAGGTGCCCAACTGCTTAATCTGGGTCCTTGGAAGAAATAAGGGTACATTTTAGATAGGAGGGCAGTCAAAAGAAAAAGAGGACAATGAGGGTCTGCTAATTCAAGTGCACCCACTTCAAAAAGAAGGAAAAAATGTTAGGATTACTAGGATGGGTAAGTAGTGCAAGGTTGCAGAAATGGAGGGCCATCACCAATTGGCTTATTAAGTGCAAAGACTCATGCCACTCAGGGTATTGGTAACAAAGGCAAAGTGTGGAGGAAAAGCATTGGAAGCATGTCTAGTTTCCCCTATTTTCCCCCAAACTTCATTTACTAACACCCCCAAGGGCCTTGAGATCTGCTCAAGTCTCCAGTCCCACTTCACTTCATGACAAACTACTGGATCAAACCATGAAGTTTAATCATGAAAAGAAGCCACATTTTTTGTGTAAAGAATCTTTCTTATCATATCATTTATTCTCAAATTCTAAGTTTTATCCCTTAGAACTCAGTCTTTACCCCTTCACTCACCTCACAAAGCCATATTAACCACTAATGTACTATTTAGCTCCCTAACTCCCCCCTTCCCTAATTCTATTTAGAATCTATGAAAAAATTCCCAAAAAATATGTATAAATACCCTCCCCCTAGAATTTTAGCTATATAACCCTTCCTTGGGGAAATATTAACCTATCTGGGGTTGGTATTAACCCCTTTGTCCCTAGACTATGGTTTTTTCCAAGAAACTATGGTTAAATGTCAAAAATCCTAAACCCCGCCCTCATTAAACCCATTTTCCCCTTTTTTCCGCCCAAAACCCGCTTTATTATAATGTTTTTAATAAAAGCATTTTAATAAAGTGGTGCCTAACCCCGTAAAACCCGAAACATAATGTTTTTATACCCCCCCCCGCGCAATTTATTTAAACAAATTAAAATAATGGGTGGGTCCCCCACACCTTAACACGTCGTCACGTCATAATCGCCGCCCACCGCACGATCGTTGACCCGCCCATCTAACGGTGGGTGGTCATTCTCACAGGGGAACCGCCCGACCGTTTTCGTCCGAGGGATTGGCGGTATTGCCGCCATACCCCTGCCACGTGTCGGCCTCCCGCAATGTTTGTTGCCCCCCCTCAATACCATTTACCACCCTCAGGCCTCCCGGGGAAACTGCTTACCGCCTCCTCCCCGCGATGACATCACGCCCCCGTCAACGTGACGTCACCCCTCCTTTTCTGCCACCATGCCTCCACGTCATATCCATGACACATATCCACATGTCCACCCTGCCACCGTGTCACTACCACCTGGGCACCCACGTCAGGTGCCACGTCACCCATCCGTACCCGGGCCCATGATAACATTAGCATGACGTCATCACCAAAAAGGCGCCAATATGCCAAAAATGCATAAAAAGACGAGAATTAACCGTTATTTCTCATTTTTTTCATTATTTCTGGAGCTCCTCTGCATGCGAAATTGACATGCAACGGTCAAAACACAAAATCCACCCACCAAAGTTGTTGTCGCCTCCATTATCAACCCGAGTACCTGCAATTCGACCGGTTCAAACGACTCCTACGCCATAAAAACCAGGTATTTGCCGCAAGCATCCTCTTTATCCACTGTTCTCCTTTGCTCTCCTAATTTCCTGGATGAGAACTCTGTTAAAAGCTCCCCACTGATAAATTGGCCACTGAAAATTACTGAAGAAGCTAGTTAAACCCCCGTGCGAAAAAACTCCGGAAGAAACCCGTGCCCCTCTATAAAATTCACCACAAAATCAATTGAAGGAGCCGAGCTACTGGCTAGAAAATTAATTCAGCAATTCCCTCACCCCTGCTAATAGAAATTCCCTGCAAACAAGCAGCTAATTATCTCAACACACTCTGGTTCTTCAAAACAGAGTGCCCCACAGTTCATTAAGCTTGTAAGAGCCTCCTTGCGCTGTCAAGCTGCTCACTGCCAAACAGAAGTTGGCCAACATTCCTCAGCATTTCTACCAAACTTGAAAATCCAATAAGACATCCAGTTAAAAACAGACAATGGCCACTCCAGCTGCTCTGGATGTAGCTCCTGTGAATCCACCTAGCAAAGAACTGGAAGCTATGCCACTGGTGGACAGTCATTTCCTCATTACAGACTTTGTGGCAGAGAGGAATCACTTACAAACTTTCTTCCAGCTAAGAAACAGTCACTTGGATAACAGTGACTTGTATGGCATCTGGGAATCCAGTCTGGCCACCTACTTCCTGCCTTTTGTGAACATTTTTCCTGAAGTCATTAACCTCTGTGCAGAAAACTATGACCAGAAGCTCAGAGCTATGAAGTCTCCATCTGGGAGCATCCTCTTCTATATAACACCAGATTCCATCAACCAAATGCTGAACTACAAGCAAACCCAACTGCTATACCCCTTCTCCATCAAGTACTTGCTAGATGAGGGCTCCAAGCTCTCTAGCTCAGACATTGCTGCAATAGCCAGGAAATTCATGAAGGCAGACTGCCAACCTTCTGGGCCACCTCCTTTTCCTTATACAGATTTCAATGAGGTAAGCAAGCTGCTGGTGGATATGCTAACCTCTGTGTTGGGGTTCACTTCAAATGAGCATGTTGATGAAACTGTGCTGGTCATGTTGTCTGCATATAGCCTTGAGAAGCCCCCTGCTATGAAGTATAATTATGCCAAATACATTGCCAATAAGATACATGACCAATTGTCAAGATTGAATAGGGAGGAAATATTTAAGTATTCCTCATACATCTTTCACCTATTCATGTACTATCAAACAGATTGCTTCCAGTGCCCAATCAAGAAGCTAGACTCACACGGTGAGAGGAGGTATGTTATCTTCTGGTCTTCAGTCTTCCACCAAGTCCAGAATTCCCCCTACTCATACTGTGAATTTATTGACCAGTTTGTATATCCAGTTACATGCCTCTTAAAGAGGACTCCACCTGCCAGATTGTCTAAGGATATGCAGAAAATATTGCAGCTATCTAGGAGTTACAAAATAGGTGATTGGTACTTGTACCAAAATCACACAGTCATCAGAATCTATGGTTGTGAGCTCTGTCCCTACAGGCTCCCAAAATATGTGCCTATGAGTTTATTTGCCCTGGAATACTACAGACAACTTATAAACTATGATCTGACACACTTCCACAGTGCCAAGAAGAAAGCCAACCTAAAGTTCAGAGACCACCTACGCCCATTTGCCATGAACAAGAGAGATGGTTGGCAAGAAGCTGATCAAATACTAGGGCAATAGCTCAAACTCAAAAGAAGCTTATGGTGGGTCCCTTATGACCCTGAAGGTTTCATCAGTGCTAGGAGGGTCAAGTATAGGCTGCTAGCCTATAAACATTGCCCATACCCACAAATACAACACTTTGCCAACCAAGATGAATGGGTACCTGAATCAATAGTAGCGGAATTGACTCAGGAAGAAAAAATGGAGCAGACTGTGAAAGATTTGGAAAAAACTCTTGACTTGGATTCTTGTCAACAGGTCTTCTTCAAACAACCAGTCCAAGTAGGAGAAGGAACTTCTACTGGTCCAGCTGTACAGGACACCAGAAAAGCTCCAGCAAAAACAACTACAGCAAAGGGGAAAGAGAAGATGGATGAACAGCAACAGGCAGAGACAGGGCAGCCCAGAACATCAAAGGATCAGCAGTCAGGGCAAGCCCCTCCAGAGAAAACTGAACAAACCCAAATCCCAGTTTTGCAGACTCCTCTCAATGATGAGAGAGGAAAAAAGAGAGATAGAGAAGAGATCACACCTCCAACAGGGTCATCACAGCAACCAGAAGCCAAGAGGCCGAGGATTGACCCTGAAACAGAAGAAGGAGATATCAGTGAGGAAAGGGTAGAAAGGCCACAGCAGAGAAAGGCAAACAAGCCAGCAGACTGCCACTAGCTCATTTCAGCTAGAACAGGCCCTACAGCACACCACAGAGGTATCCTCCTCAAGACAACAGGGCAAGAAACCGGCTGCAGTCAAAGAAGTCTTCATAGAGATCAAGGCACATAATGAATTGGTAAGAGTGCAGCTCTATGAGCAGTTCTTGAAGACAACTCCAGCCAAAAAACAAAGATTGATGGCTGCATATGATCTGAAGGAGGAAAAAATGATATTCACTCATTTGAAGCCTAAAGTCCCACATCCCAAGACCCCTGCAGATTACTACAGAACAAACTTGGAGGTCTTTTCCACAGACATACACCCCATGGATCAGATTGAGCTACACAAATAGACTGGGGAAATGGTGTATGCAACACTTGCAGACAGGGCAATGCTGGCCCATCAGCTAAAAGAAGCCCTGAAGAACACCAACGCACATCTGGATTTGGAAAGGTTGTCTTCCTCTGCAAAGGACAACAGAATAAAGACTCTGGAAGACATAATAATTGATCTGGGACATGACCCAAAAGATCCAAAGGGTGTTAGAGCCCTCATGAAGAAGAAAGAAGATGACATTGTTGCACTAAGAAGGCAGGAAAAATTGCCTCCTACCATTCACCCTCAAACAACAGAACTTGCACAAGAAAAGCAAGTAGATGATGCTATGGAGCTGCTTCTGGTAATGAACCAAAGAATATTACAAATGGAAGCAGAATTAGAGGAAGCACTGCAGGGCAAGCAAGGGGAGTTAGCCTCCCAACCCCCTCAAACATCAACAACTCTTGGACCTGCCCCTCCCACACAAGCAGCAGCAGCCCCTCCTGCTATTCTAGCACCTACCACAGCTACATCAGCAACAGGAGCAACAGCGGAAGCAACAGCAACAGCAGAATCCAACATGAGCATGGAGGACTTGATGAAAGCTGCTAAAGAGCTTGAGACTCAAGTAACTGAAATTAATGATGCCAAGGATAGACTGGCCAAGCTGGAGACCAGTTATGATAAATCAAAGATGACAGTAGCAGAGAAACAAAGAGAAATAAACGCCTTAGAGGCCAAAGTGAAAAATCTGGAAAAATAATTGCTGCTAGGTAAAACCCTAGCAAAAATAAAAAAGATTATTTGGGCCAAAATTGGCCAATCAATACAGGACCAATGGAGGTCGATTCAGGCAATTTTTGAGCAGGTTGAGCTGATAGATATGGCTCATGCAGAAATACAAAGATCTAGGACAACCCTGGGAATAATGCCCGAGCAGGCCACCAAAATGATACATTTCCTCAATAACCGCACTAGAGAGGAACTGGCAGCTCTAGAAATAAGCAGCAGAACATATACAATCCTGACAGCCAAAAGGTACTGACCTTGAGTAATTTTACTCAAACTCTGGAGAGAAAATGTCAGGAAATGAAAGCAGAGATTTATGAATTCAGGGAAGAAATGACAATACTACAGGACAAAGGACTGCCAAGCCTAGTGACTGGCATAGGACAACTGCTATCATATAATCAGTATATGACAAGGATCAACAATTATGTTGAAAATCAGATAACAACATCTAGCAGCTCCACAGAAGAAGCAGTGCCTCCCTATGGGCAGTCTCTCTATGACAAGTTAGAAAATCTGTTCTTTATTGAACATGAAATAAATCATCTGTTTGAGGTGCCTCCAAACTTCTACAGACATATAGAGGTATATGAAACACTAGTGAAAATGAGGAGGCATCAGCTACCTCCAGCTCATAGGTGGCAAGTAATGCTAGAGATTTTGCCTAGATAATGCCACTATGATTTTTTGCCTTTTTGAGAAAAAACAAAGTTTTCAAGTCACGGTACAGGTCAGCAGGCAGGTCAGCAGACAAATCAACACACAGGTACAGGAATCATCCGTACAAGTGACTCACCAATGCACCCAGACAGCAGGCTCAATTAACGCAGAGTTAAAGGCATAGCTACAGCCCACATACCAGAGCCATAAAGTTAAAAGCTGTCTGACAGAAAGATAGCGGCCATCTCATCATTAAATGCTATATTTATGTTCTCATTTGTTGTTTGTAAGGGAGTTGGTGGTGCAATTTATTGCATAATAACTCTCTGCTGAGATATTTTGTACCCTATTTTTGTATATATATCCCCTCAGATAACGTATTGAGGGTCGGTTGTAGTGTAATTATTTCTGAAGAGCTCTATTGTATTTCTGAGACATTTTGATAATACAAATTGTTGGTGGATATTTCTGGTTCCTATGCTGTATGGAGATGGAAATGAATAGCTCTGTTTTGCTGCAGAATTCCTGTGTCATTTGCTGAAGCAATAATTTTCTCTGAACTGTGTATGTGTTTTCTGTGTTTTCCATAATTCTTATGTTTCCATAATCCTAGTAAATAGAGAAAACGAATAGCCTAGGATTTGTTTTGAACACCCTATGCTCAATCTCTATTTCTAAATATGTTTTCTTCTGGATTAGCCATGGATATGAATTCTTGATTTCTCATGTCTAAACTAATTTTGTCATAGTGAAAATTGTTTAAGAATTCTTAACTGCTCTTAAGCAATAATTTCATTTTTCCTTGTTAGCATAGTGAAATATTCTTAACTGCCTTTCACTCACTAATTCCATAATTTCATCAAAAAATATGGTAAATTGCTTCACATATGCCTATCTAGCTCTGCAGCAACACTCTGCCTTCATAAATCTACTTTCAGCAGCACAAATACCTAAACTCCATTGCCCAATGGACCAAACTGTTCTATAATCTATATCTCAGTTCTGTCTGGATTCACCAACCCACCAAATTCAAACAAAATAGTACACCATAACTAGCCTAAAAACATTCATCAAACAAAGCTAAAATATAAAGAAAGAGCCCTCTCTGGTTGTAGATAGGCTAGGACCTACAGCTAAAAGATTGGTCAGTGGTTACCTCGGTCGTATTCCCTTTAAGAAGTAGGGAACAACCTGAGTGTTAACATTAACGGCAACTCCATTGGGGAATCTTATGCCAAATTACCAAGTAAAAGGAAATAAGCTTCCTGTTTAAATCCTATCATAAGATACTAAGGAAAGAGAACTCAGAAGCTAGCTCCAAAGAAGAAATCTCATTATACTAGGTCCAATCCTGACCCTAATCCCCCAGCTATCTTTGAAAACCCCAATTTAATCCCCAAAATCTTAAAGAAGCAAGATCAGCTAGGGGAGCTCTCAGATTCAGATACAGAACAAAATCAGCATAGCTATATTCCTACTCCTGTCAAAACATCAGTTCACCCTCACACTATCCCTACCTATCCTAGTTCTTCATCCACTTCCCAAGGTAGTTTCCCCACTCCTCCATCCCCAACACACCTTACTCATGTTATCCCTGTTGTTCCAGCTGTTCCACTCCTTCTTGCTGTCCCTTTTATCCCTGCAAATATGGCTAGATATGCTCCTTTAGTCCTGCCTGCAAATCCAGGGGAAATGCCCCAAGACTATCAAGGAAAAATCACTTACTTTGATGGTACTGGTACTTATACAGCCCAACAACACAATAAGAGGATGCAGGACTATTTTGAGAACTATGAGATAGATGACGAAGATGTAAGAATGAAAATTTTTGTGCAAAGCTTGACAGGGGAGGTAAGGAATTGGTTCAGGTCTCTAGCTGCAAACTCTATAGTCAATTCTGATGCCTTATACCTAAGTTTTTTAAACAGATGGGAAAAGAAGAAAGATCCTCTACACATACTGACAGAGTATGATAACTTGAAGAGGGGCCCTCAAGAGACAGTTCAAGATTACTGTGCCAGGTTCAACAATGTATATAACGCTATCCCTCAAAACTTAAGACCTCCTCCTAATTTGGCCTTGATCAAATTTCCTTATGGATTTGACCCAGACATGGCATATCAATTAAGAGAAAGAGTACTTCCAAGTCTTGCAGATATGCAGAACATAGCTGTAAGTGTGGAGGCAAATCTAATTGTCAAGAGAACCAGAGCAAAAAATGAGAGAAGAATAACATTCAAAGAGGAACCCTCAACCTTTGACCAAAAATTAGATGCAATCATGAAGGGTATGGAGAGGTTCGGAGATAGAGTTGAGACCATGGAGAGAAAGTCCTCTTGGGAAGGACAAACAAGCAACACCACTATAAATCCCAATTTTAGGAAAAACCAAAACCCAAATACTGGGAGAACTAGTCCTGATCAGAACATCGGACCTCCATTTCAAGAAAATTATGCAGAGGCCTCAACCACTAGTGAACAAATAGAAGATCCCCACATCAATTTAATGGGTTTGGACGGTGAAAAACAAGTATTCTTAACACAAGATGATCAACAAGCCCAAGACTACAAAAATTTCCAAGCAAAATCTGGTGAGTCTTTTGATTTCAGAGAAGGGTATGACACAGCAGTCTATGAAGTACACAAACAATACAAGTTAAGAAGTAGAACCATAGATATACCTGAGAATACCAAACAAACAAACACCAGACTGCCCAAGAAAACTAGTGATAAAGCTGTCTTAACAGAATCCTCAGATAAAAAACCCCACAAAGAGGTTACAGTGGAAGATGTATCTGATATACAGCCCCCAATAAAACCTACACCCACACCACTTCTTCCAACAGAAATTTTGGGCAGACCTCTAGAAAACAGAGCCAACCCAAACATAACCCAAAACAGGATACCTGATCAGGACCTGACCACCCAAAATTCAGCAGAAAAAGAAAAATTTGCTGCTCATAATGTAAAAGTTCAGATGGAAAAACCTTTCAATCTTGAAACAGAAATTGGCAAACTGAAAATTGCAATTCCTCTGTCTGAACTAGCCA